>JAJMSH010000013.1:0-273733 GCA_030558315.1 Kodamaea suecica
GATAAAGCCATACATATTGGTTAAAGCACCTTCCCTAGTGTTTCCCATGGGGCCCCAGTTGTCTCCTTGCCACCTCTCCCAACTTTATTTATCACCTATAACTGCTGACATTTGGCCATCCTCGTTCAGAATACACTATAGCTAGATAATTCCTCTATTGGGGCCATGATTTCACCCACCCCTCCAATCTTCCATTTCCGTCCATTAAACAACAACTAAGCTTTTCCCCACGAGTGAGTAGTGGTAAACTATTAGATGTGCGCACAACACCACGTTGAGCCCACAGAGTTGTCCACTTGGCCAACGGAGCCCAACGTTGGCAGTACTGTTAGTCCCGTAATAGTGCAGAAGATTAGCGACGATGTAGTGCGAACACGCACCAAGAGTTAGCGAGAGATTGACACGTTTTAAGAAAACGTGTATAGGTGATTAGGGGTCGAAATGTAGGAATTTCGCTCTTTATCTGTCCAATGAAGTCCTCGAGTAGGTGCGTAGGGAGGTCGACCCAGCTCGTGGAACTGGCTCATGGAATGGTTATATTTCTGTGCTAACAAAGTCATTGTTCATTGACGGACATTCGAGAGGGGATTGAGGAACAAAGAGCGTCCATAGACAGCTCCATTTGGAGACACTGTGCTGGATTATAGGTTGTGAAGGAGAGAGAGGCAGTGGACGAAGAGAAAGAAGTGTGGTTAGTTGTGTTGGTGGGTGTCACTGTGGTTAGTTTGTGGGTGTCACTGTGGGTTGTTTGGTCGGTGTTACTGTGGGTAGTTTTTCAGTGGTGGGTTCTTCAAAGCCATACAAATCAGATTCCTCCACATCGCATCCTTTACCAGCATGCTCCACCTCCCATAAATCCAGGAGGAGGTTGGTCTTGCACCCTCTCCTCAATGTGTAGAAGCACTCAAATTTCGTTAAATAAGCTTTTAAATGGATCCAAAATAAGAATGGGTTGGCCTAGGTGGTACTGTATGTGGTGCCATCTTTGCCCATTCAGGGTTCTGTAGGGGTGGTTCAGGGATAGGTGGAGTCTTCCAGCTGTGGTGGATGTGAATAGCTGCAAAAAAAAGTGCAGCAGTTTTAGTGCGATATGAAACAGAACAGTGGAGGGAACGAGGGTCCCGGTCATTGGAGGGCACGACTAAGGCGAACGGGAACCGTGACCACGCTGACGACGGATAATCACTTGGAAGTGAAGCGATACTATGAAAGCACCTTGAAGCGGAAGCACATGGGAAGCACATGGGTCTTCCAAACACCTGGGTCTTCCAAACACAATGTGAGGCATTGTTCATTTCCATCTCGACCCACCAAGTGAGGTATTAAACAAATAGCCCAACACTGGCACCTCGCCTTGGAGAATGCAGGAACTTACCTAAGGCAACACACCTTGTAGCACATTCAAGGGCTTTCTGCAGCCCAAGCCACATCTCGTGGGAGGAGCAGCCTAGCATGAGTGGTCTTTACTGTTGATTCCCATGCATGTTACCCTAATGGCCATCCACAGCTGCTGCAGTTCTTACGCATGCTCTTACCCTGCCTGTGTACTGCCTAACTACCCTACCCACCTCTCTAACCACTTCCATATGTGTATATCTATCTCCCTCCTTCACTACCCCCTAACCTAACCACTCCCCCACTACTCCCCTAACCTAACCACTCCCCCACTACTCCCCTAAACATCACTACCCTGTCTCACCCCTCTCCCACCCCCCTCCCTGCATCATACTCCAAGGCTAGACCCCTACAAGGGCTCCCAAACAAATCCCGATAAGGAGGACAAACAAACAAAAGAAACCAGTAACACGAAGCCATGGCCAAATGCACAACCTGTGCTCCCCATTTTTGTGTGTGCGGTGTGGGTTACTGCAAAAAAAATGTATTTAAGTAAAGCCATAGCTGCTGTGGAAGTGAAATCGAATATTGACAAGATTGCTTAGATTAAAGAAGAAAGAGATCCTAGCTTACTGCGTTTACTGTTAGTACATATTCGCTGATATTAGTTCATTAGTTCACTTGCTGTTACTAGTTCATTCTTAGTTTTTTGCTGTCTGCTGCCCCACTTCATATAGCTCACTTGCAACTTACTAGCTGGTTTCACCGCTGCATTTCACTGCCACCCGTCACAACTACCACTGTCACAACTAACACCGTCACAACTACCACTGTCACAACTACCACTGTCACAACTAACACCGTCACAACTAACACCACTACCTATTACTGCCATGTCCGATTTGGCCTTCAACAACTACTGCATTGCTTGCGACAAATTATGCGCGCACACCTCCATCTATTGCTCTGATGTATGCAAGAAGTCAGACCAAGAACAATCAATAATACACCATGTCCACTCGGAAGAAGAATCGTTTGACGATCAAGATAACATATCATTAGCCAGTACCCCGGAGTTGGTATCGCCGTTCTTGGCTCCTTCGTACCAATTGAATTATCCTATGGAGGAATACAAATTGCCTTATCCTATGGAGGAATACAAGTTATCCAGCGATTACAAGGTTTCCAACAACAACAACTTGGATTACTTCGAGTTGAATTACAGTGTTCGTTCGAACACCACCTATTCCCACGAGATTTTGGGAAGTAATCTTCCATCTACTTCACATAATTACAGGAAATGGTTAACTGCATGTTTGTGAGAGAGATTTCATGGCCACACCACACATTTACAATAATTTTACAAAACTATATTGTAAATCATTACGACGATTATGATCATTGGTCTGGAGCTGCTTCGATCAATTGGGTTCTTTGGGTTTATTTATTTATCGATTACTTTGTTTATAGGGAATGATGATTGAGATGGGAAGAAATGATGTAGGATAGTGTAATATTGGTGATTGGGAGGTTGAGCGAAGAGAGCGTAGTGTTGAAGGAGATAGAGATTAGTTGAGAGTACACGTGGTAAGCTAGAGAGCACTAAGAGACAGCGAAGACAGCGAAGACAGCGAAGACACTGAAGACACTGAAGAAGACACATGAACAAACGAAAGAGGGTACTATGAGACACCGAACACACTGAGGACACCGAACACACTGAGGACACCGAACACACTGAGGACACTGAAGACAGCGAAGAAACAGAATAACCACAGCTCACTTACTACTCACAGTGTGACTCTCGCACCATCCACAACTTTTCACTTCCCCATATAAACACTAAACACCCAGGTCGCGAGGTCATCAAATCACCACCTCCTGTATCGCTCTAATTTCTCCAATTCCACCAGTCACGTCTACGTCTCCCTCTAGTCAGGGTTTTACCTCCCAATTATCGTGGATCCCCTCCTTCAAAACTTGTTGAGACCACAAAGATTGCGTTTCACGCATTGTCTCGTTCTGGCTGATTTACCCCACGAAATGAAAATCAAAGCAATCCGATGCCTGACGGCCGGAAACCGGTAAGACGCAGACTTTGTTGAGGGGTTGTCGTTGGGTTTTGGTGTTTTCTTGGACATGACCTAGCAACAAGCTTCTGCTACCGTGATGCGGTCCGTCTTGTTGTGGTGCTGTTCTCCTATTGATTTCGTATAGACAACACGGGATCTTGCAGGGTCTTAGGAAGGGTCCAGGTGGTTAACAGATGGATGACAAGTGTCAGCTCGTCATCTTATTGTTGTACCAACGATCTCACCACACTCTTACCACGCTCTTACCACGATATTTCACGCTCTTACAACGCTCCCACTATCCCAATGACATTGCTTCCCCCTACGCTAATGCCCTGCCCTCCTGGCCCAATCGTTTCTTTAAAGCATTTCCGATTCATGGTGGAGAGATAATCGCACAAATGGATACCCTCACCTGTATCGGCCAGCAATCTCACGTAATCAACACAAGCTCTCTTATTATCATGCTATCATGGTGCTTGGGGATCGAGTTCCAGGTCTTGTTGTTATCAGGCTGGACTGGGGCTTGCCTGAAGTTGACTGGGATGCCTGGACTCGCCAGGGATGCCTGCGGTCATGTGTTACCCTACAAGGAGATATTTCTAAAGAGGTGTTTGTTCTTGCTATTGTTGATGATACAATAATGTACATGCTTGTTCTTATCCTTAGGAGGACAATGCGGTTATTGTTAGCCTTGCAAAGGCTAATATTCCTATCTTTTAACTTGCTCTTGCAACCATCTCTTGTTGTCACTTTATCTGGTACCTTTCTATGCGATTTCACGTGAATGGGCTCCAACTTGCGTCTGTCCTATGCGTGGTCCCTTATCGCTGCTTCTCTATCTAATCTCGATTACCACTTCATGTCTGCTGCTCTTGCCCTCCTTCTCTTCATTTTAATACTTAAACCACTCCTATATCTTCATCTGCTCCCCTTATCTCCACTTATCTCATCACCGTTCCCCTTATCTATTTTACATCCACACATTCCCAACGAATCTCTTATACTTAACCATTCCACCAACCCACCTCTGCTAACCCATCTCACTACCGCATCTGTAGCCAATGATTTAAAATAAATCTACGTCATTGTCGGTGCTCCTCTTAATACACGTTGTAACCTCATAGGTTCAATCTGATTCCCGTTTCCTATGATACTTCCTGATTCTGTTCTATTGAACCTCCAAACAATCGAGAGCCAACAACAGTTACCACGTCAGTTCCCACTTCTGTAACCACTTTAGTATCCACTTTAGTATCCACTTTAGTATCCACTTTATTATCCACTTCAGCACCCCCTTCGACATCTGTTGACCTCCTCCTGGACTCCTACTCACTACTTTTAGCACTCTCCTTAGCACCTTCTCCAACACACTCTCCAACACACTATCCTAAATACCTAGCCAATATTCTCTAGAATTTCCACAATATCTCAAATTCTTTAAAATAAAATATACTCAAACTGACCTCAAACATACTATTCCAATGACAACAAAGTATCCCATCCTATCTTTTCAAACCCCCAAGAGCACTTTAGCACTCACCTTCCACTTATAATCAAGCTACATTCTGCGACATCAAACCGACATTTTCGATGTCTCCAATTCCACCAACATCAAAAAAGCAGTTTGCAAAAATTTCACTCGACTCGATCGACCAACCAACTTCATTCAACATGCTAGGCCCCTTCAGATCATCTATGGCCGTTTGCGGTGGGTACTTGTGGAAGTTTGCCCCTAGAATGTCGCCTCCCCAAAAATATAGATTGAGATCCAGAATGGACCTCGTGGACTCAAACGTTGATGTGTTGTACAAGACCATTGCAGAGTTGAGTGGTAAACTTATTGGAGAACACACCGGACATAAAAAGATCGATCGTTTGGCCTTCGGTATGCAAAAGGAGGTTCATATGACGCCAAGGGATAAATACACTACTTTTACCAAGCACTCTAAAGACTACAGAAAGGATTTACATAGGGTTCCTAAATGGACTAAGAAATCATTCAGAGCTAATCCAAAATACTTCTAGTTGGGTTGCGGACTTTATGGTGGTATGTATTGGGCGTTGTTTGATGTGTTCGAGCCATATAAGTGAGATGAAGCAAAAACAGTCACCCATCAACATGTATGCTGCTATTTCCATTACTCACCGAAAGCACTACTAGCTGCCCTCCTTAGAACCTAACACATGAACCTTTCAAATAAGGACACTTATGCCATGCATTAAAAGTTGTATATTATTCTGTACATAGTAACAAATATCATTCATTTATTCATTGTAGTGCAGTTCTTATCTTCTTGGAATCAGATGATATCACGGCATTGTTACCTCAAAAATAGTTACCTTGAATGTAATAGTCAATTGACATACGAAGGGAATGGGCAAGCACCAAGTATTCCTAGAAACTCGGCGTTATGACGACCTGGCTATGCCATTGTCCTATCGAGCTTCATCTCTGTTTGAATTCATGTTTAGCTTTCTTCCAAGTGTATATGAGTGCTATTGCATCACTGAACTGGCCCTATATGGCCTCAAGAGCTTCATAGCCATCTATGGAGTGGCTCAAGATCTTAGGTATGCTTCTGCTAAACCAGATAGCCATTCAATCTCCCTTATGGGCTTGCATATTGTATTGAGCTGCAAATTATAATCTTGAAATCAATACTTGTCTCAGTCACATAATCATTAACTAATCAGCAACTCCTTCCAACCTATCCCAAATGTAGTTTGATATAAAATAGTCACTGTACTTTTCATCAACTTTGAGGACACTGGATAAACTCGTAGCTTTATTATGGATGACTATTTGATCTGGGCCTGAGTCGTTGAAGCTCTCTATTCTAACACCCAAGTTTCGGTATAAGTTGATCTTCAAGACATTTGCGTCTTGATTTAGGAGCTCAGAGTTAATGTTGTTAGTCTCGGAGACACTCGTTGGATCATTCACCAATTTGGTTACCTTCAGTTTATTCTCCTGCAAGTCATCGATTAGGTTGCTCCGAGACAACTTGAGGGAGTTTATATTAGTCTCCAAATCATTCAAGCTTTTTGCAATAGTGACTTTTAGATTGTCTAATTCAATTGATTTTTTATTTAAGAGCTTGAACACATTACCATCCGTCCTCTTAGGGGCTGAAGAAGACGTGGAGCCAGCTATTTCCTTGAACGTGGTCAAGTTGTTGATGATCTCGTAGTTATAGTCATTTATACTATTTAGAACTCCTATTTCGTTCTCCAAATGCGATATGGTCTGCAAGAACAGTTCATTTGAAGTGCTCAACTGTGATATCTTGGAGGTACGGATCTGGGTGATAGAGCTTATTGTATCTTCGATTCTCTCCAACGTGAGTATTTCCGGTTCGATTTCAATGCTCTCGATCAACTCTTGTATGATCTCCTCGGGAGACTTGTTCACTGACATCATCCTTCTCCTCTGGTTGATGTACTCTGTTGTGACTTCACTTTCGATTTGTTATGAAATCCGCTCAGATATCGGGCTTGAGTGCAGGTGGTGATATGGCAGAAAATTCGAAATGAGATGAAAAATTGGTGAAGTGGTTTGATTAATCATTTGAGCTTGGAACAACCATGAGTTGGCCACAGAAGGATAAAAAGACATATGAAGACGTCGAGTTGCTCACTGATCCAAACCTTCCGGTGTGGGTCATAACACCAAAGGAGGAGAAGATGATCTTTGAGAGATGGAGAAAGAAGGCGTTCGCTGAGTGCGATAACTACATCAGGGCATACGTTGAATGTTCCAATAGTTACGCCAACCCTGTCGATGGTGCCAAGATGTGCAGAGATATCAATTTGAAGTCTACTGGATGCGTTGCTCTGTTCCAGAAACAGAAGTATCTTGATATCGAGAGAGAGATCTTGATAGCTGAGAAGTTGGAGAAGAGGAAGTTGTTGAAGCAGCAGGAGAATAAGCAGGAGCCAAAGAAGTGAGCATTGTTGGCGGAATATGGTGATTCGTGGTGATTCTTAAAAGGACTATTAATGAAAGGACATTGAATGAGAGATCATGAATGAAAGGCCTATGAATGAAATAGCAAAAACTAGCCAAAAGGCATGGAAACATGCGCAAGAATCGATAATCGAATTAGTTATCGAATCATCAAAAGGGATCATGTATAAAGGAGAAATGTAAATAGGGATAAATAAACTTCAACATGACATTGGACGAGCATTGTATGGATATTGGACTAGACCCTTGCGAGGAGTCCTCCGAATAAAAGTATTGTATTCAAGAGTGAATGAAATGAAGTTATCTTGAACGAGAGTACTATATTGAATGTGTATCTATTATTGAGTATGTGCAAAGTGAGATGCTTTCAATTTGCCATAGTTTGAGTAAATTGTAGCTTTGGTTTAGAGACACCTTCAAGTGCTCGTTTAGTCCAATTCTTTTGCGTGTAACAAGCTAGTTGCACAGGGACAAGAATTTAAGAAGAATAACCTGCTTCAAGGCTAGATATAGATAGCCTACGACTTTGTTCGTAAGGATCTAACGTATTTGAAGACTTCGATGTCAACCGATGTCAGAAGGCCCATCCTTTGACCTTTGGGAACATTAGCCATATCACTAGTTTAAGCAGATCGATGTCAGTGCAAAGAACCTTGCACAGATATGCGGCACTTCAAAGTACTGCTGGGCACTCTGTGCACAGCAATAGGCTTGAGTTCAAAATTCTAGAATGTTATCATCTTGCCAATACTTCATTGATTACATAGTCAATGCTTTGAAATCCCCAATGAGACGCTCTCGCCATGTAGCCTTCCTGCAAATTCTCTAGTGTCACCCAACAATTTTATACCATTCTGACCATTCGTACGTGCCTTGATGTTAATTCCATCCCTCAGCATGATATCAATTCTACACCCTCCTGATGGTACAGCCACCCGGTTCAAAGCCATCACAAACACTATGCTTCCTCCGTGTTGAAATTTTCGTTCTCAAACACAGTGTGACTGGCCATGAACATACCAGCATGCAACTTACCCAATGTCTCAATAGACTTGTACTGAGTACAAGTGGTCTGAATCAACTCGTTGAAATCAGACAAGTTAGCGTGCAACTGAGCAACCTGTGAGTTCAAGTGACTCAACTGCCTGTGTCTGATGGATGATGTGATCCCATTAGCATTATCGTTGGTGATATTCATCGTGCCCACTTCTTTCCACGGTTAATGGTGTTTATTTACTTTCCCTGTCCAAATTTTTGGTAGCGACATCCCCCCAAAATCCGAAACCAATTATCAAATTTTTCGAATCAAAATTACATTCGATACTCCCTAAAAGACCAAAGCCATCCCAAAGATCCCCTGAGAATTGTATGACTCTAATACAAAGAAGTGGGATATCCATACCTGAAAGCAACACCACTGTATCTGACAAAGCAAAAGTCGCCAACATCGTTTGAAAACACCAAAATAGCGACACCATCATTAGAATTTGGAAGGTTTCATCAGACCATATAAAAGGCTTACCCCATACTTTTTGATAAGCAAGTAACACCTAAAAAAAGACCCCGATTGCATTAATCCAAGCTCCTTCGCTTGACATTTCTATGGTACATTAGTTCTATCATAATCCGAGTCATCCGAAAAGCGTCTGTCTATTGAACTATTAGGCTGAAACAATAGGCTACACCCAAAAAGCCATAAATCCTAATATTCAATCCTAATTTTCAATCCCAAATTCATATTCAAATGACCTCCAACGGCGAACAGAAGAAACCACCAGATTGGAACATCAAGCAGGAGGTGCGGGCCACCCGTATCATCAATTCCGTTTCACATAACTCGTCCATGCAAACAGTGGATTATCCTATCAACGGAGCACTGAATCAGCTATCCGTGGACCCTGATAACAAGAACAGTATCAATAGAAATCTCAAGCTCCAGAAACAGCATTATCCTGCCAAATATACAAAGATCCAACCAGCAATCGCCCCCAAGCCAGTGACGGTATTGCCAAAGCCTGCCTTTTCTCCCATGGTATCAAACAATGGTGGTAAATCTATCCAAATGCAAACCTCGTACCTGGATTCCCTTATAAACACCAGCTTCAAGCCGTCATTCAACATCAACACTTCAAAACGTTGGGTATTGCCTCCTAGACCACGGCCTGGTCGAAAACCGACAAGTCTGGTTGAAGAGGAAGGAAAGAACAAAAAATCTCAACCCTCGTCCCTAACTCCAAACACCAATTCTCCTTCCAATTTAGCTGATAATCAGGCATCTAAGAAGAAGATCCTGTTGAAATGCGGTTCAAACCCATCTACATCTATGAAATTATCGCATCCTGTTAAAACAGAATCAAAACCAAGGGCCTCTCCCAAGAAACGCGTTAAAGTGTGTAGAATAGAGGACACCCATGTTAAATTAGAAAGATCTGATGGAAATATGAATATATTGGCTCCGCTGGTGCAGGCACCGCATCACAACCCCCTGGTGAATCCAGTTATCAAGGTGGAGCAAGATATGTTCGATCCACAGAATTTGAGTATGCAACCACAACAACAAGACTTGCAACAAGACTCTGCCATAGTATCGAATAAAGTCTTATCCAGAATACCTCTGATTGAACCCAGATCAACGCATATGTCGTCTTTGACTCAAATGCATCCGCCCCCACCACTTACAAGTAACAATCGCGACCCCAAGACTGAAATCAATGAGTTGAAGCTTTCTTACTTGTCCAAACTAAAAGAGCAAGAATTGATCCGTAATTATATTGAAGTCATATCTAGTCAGATCAAAGAATTAAGTTTTGTTCAAAGTGGAGTTATTACATTTGATGCATTGAAGAATACCAACACGAGAGTTAAGAAAAAAGTTATCATGGAAGTCCCTGGGAGTGCTAATCCGAGCAGTATTTCAGGACCATCTGGGTCCAACACTGGTATGCCACTACTATCTCGAGTAATCAGTCCGCATGATCAGCTTGAACTGATCAACAATATCAACGACTTGAATAAGTTCGTAGGGTACTTAAGCACGTCGTCGAACATACTTCATAGTGTTACCAAAAGAGCCAAACCTGCCAACAACAATATGGAGACTGACAATGATGATGAGGGACTCAACACACAAATCGACTATTATTTGGATATCAGAACTCGATTTCAATCATTAAAGAATGATGAATTAAAAGCAACTCGTCAGCAAAAGCAACCCACAAGTAAGCGGTCTGTTTCCAATAGTATTGGCATTGAGAAAAACGTATCTGAGATGAAACCAAGTTCGATATTAGCAAACGGCAATAAAAATGGAATAAATGCTCTGGGAGCTGCAAATAAAACCCTTGCTGATGGAAATAGTGTTCATTTTACACCGGACTTACTCCAATCTGTTAGTTTATTTGACCAGGAAATGGATGATGCATTGATTTTGCAAGTCAATAATATCCCAACTGTACCCTTAGAACAAGAGCCAGTTGGTTCAATTGAGGATTTGTTACTTCTCGATGAGAATGATTTCATCGAAAGATTGGCAGGAATTGAGGAAAACTTGGATCTTGTGGCTGATGATACCATGTTAAAGGAACAAGAGGAGTTGGGAAAAGTTGAATTGTATAACCTTAAAGAGGACGTTGAGATGAAAGAGGCACAAGCTCAGGTTCAAACTCGAACCCAATCGGATAAGAAGACTAAAGACCAGAAGAAGATGAATTGTGGGTTTTGCTCCAATGGAACACCATGTTTATGTTTAGATGCTGACTTGGAGGTTTGTCATTTGAGGTGAAAAAAGAGAGATTTATGATTTTACGGTAGGATTAAGTATTGTTTTGTTTATACTGGGATTCCCAGACACTGTATATACTGACATAGACAAGGCAAGTGAAAGCAATATTGATTAAATATATGTTGGAAACTTACGCGCAAGATGTAGTATGCATTTTTTGTTTATTGAATCCTGAGGTGAACTCAGTAGTATGTAGGTGATGGAATGTCAGGGGGAAGAACATAAGGAGTTTCAAAAAACGGAGGTGTTGAGTTATTGGTGAAATTGACATTATTCAATTGCTCGGAGGTATAAAATATAACCAAACGGCATTCAATATAATCAAAATTATACATAGTCAACACTCGATACTGATCCCTAAAACGTGATGTGGTTATTCTCGTTAAAATCTTCTTACCCAGTACACACTCCGTAAAATTAAATCACTACTCAATGAAGACCTAAAAGAAAGCCAAGTAAGAACCGAAGAGTGCTGTGACAGCCAATACAGTGTAACCAGTTCTGTAAACACCCTTAATAGTCAATTCTTTTCCAAAATCCCAAACTAAATGTCTAATACCATTAGCAAAGTGGTACACGAAAGGATAGGACATTAAAGCCTTAGCACCAAACTTTGCAGCTACTGGCAAAGCAGCAAACGCTGATACTAAAGTGGCAGCATTGAAGTCCAAGCCAAGGATAGACGTAGCAGCGTAACCACAGGTTAAAGCATAGAATGAACCAGCCATGGCAACACCCGTTATTCTATGGAATGTGGACAAAACAGCTGTGAGTTGCATCTTGTAAATAGCCAAATGTGGAGAAACTGGTCTGTTTCTACGTTGAGCAAGCAAGATGTCCTGTTCTTGTTCATGGGAGGCCTTGACACTTGAAATGGATCTAAGTGCAAGTCTGACTGGGGACTTACTGTAAGTAATAAGACGAGATGTAGCTAAACACGGGGAAGTTAGTATGGTGAATCGGATGTAGACAAGAGCAACAGGGCCAATTATTTATACTTACGTCTCATCAAACCTAAACTAGAACGTGAAAACATGATTATAAACGACGAGTTACTTGCAAAGAGACGTTAACACTGTTGCAATAGGAGCAAGTTTCAATTTGACTTTTGATTTTGAATTTGAATTTTAAAGAGAAAATTGAAACACCGGAAATTTTACCCCGGGCATTGCGGGCCAATCAAATCAACGGGTTTAATAAGGTGGTGGTGTTAGGGGGAATACGAGGTTGGGATGAGTCCGGGAGGAGAGTGAAGTGCAGGGGAAGAGAGTGAAGTGCAGAGACGGGGAGTGAAGAGGGATACAAGTGGGTTGATTCTTACGGGGATGGAGATACACAGGCTTGTTCTTGTATGAGTTGGCATAGAGTGATACCTCCACCGTTCATAAAGCCTCTGCTTGAGACTTCCATTACGTAAACTATGTATGCGTTATTACGTAAACGATTTGTGCATTACCTAATCCCATATTATATTTTACGTAATCAGGAACAAACCAGATTAGATAGTGGTATCTTATCACAGGTACGAGCAGGCGTCTCAGTTCGACGAACACCCTTAGAAATCCTACATTGTCACTGGATTCTCCTACAGCTCGTGCTGTTCTCTTTATCCCACCCGCCTCTTGAGCTTTTCTTCAATGGAAATCTGTAATCAAAAGAACATTTCGCTGTCATTATTGACACAAATCTACAATCACATTTCCATGGAAATCCCGCAGCCTATACGAGTTGGTAATGATGAGTTTATAACAAACTGTGCAAACGGCAGCACCTAGCGAATTACATTGTCTCCGCCCTCTAGCGTATCCCCCTGCCAACAAACCCAAGTCCGCTCCTTCCCCGATCACCATAATGCCCCATCTATCGTAACCCGTCCCCTAGCAACTCGTCCTCTCCACCACAAGTGTTCCTCACTGTGTCACTCTGATCCAATTTCATCCTGCACACATATCCCGTATTTAAACAAAATAAAATATATTGGGCAACCAAAAATTAGGAGGCACATACGTTACGAAGGAGATACGGTGGACTCTAGCAAGGTTATTAAGACGTAGCCAAAGACACAGCGAGACAGACACACCGAAGCATTTAAAGAAGAAAGAGACTTTCAAGTACAAGTTTTGAGAATCCAGAACAACAGTTACAGGAAGACAAGACGGTGCAAACACCAAAGGGGGCAACACAGATAAACCATGGCAGCAGAAGTCGAAACATTAACCTCGATAGAGGTTCCTAGTCTGGGATTAATAGACCTTCAAGCCAAGGTGAACACGGCCCTTACACCTCAGAAGAGAACCAAGTTCTCAATTGCCTCACCCAATAAGGTGAACAGTCGCAGCATTGCCACTAATGAGAGCACGTACAACCAACGAAGCGATGAGAATTCAGATGAGATGGACTCACCAAACGACGAAGCGTTTGAAGGAAAGAATGAAGAGTCTTTTGATCTTTCTTTTAAGAAAAAGGACCCAAGACGTTCTACCAATCAATCATTCCAATCGGTCTTATCTACAGCATCTTTAAAGTCACTCACGCAACAAGCTGTCAATCAACAGATGACTGGCAATAACATAACCACCTCAAATGGACCTAGCGAAAACTTAAACACTTCCAAGAACTTCCAATCATTCATTCAGGCTCCTGTTTTATCCATTTCCAATCTCAAGGGCGATGATGTTGAAATTGGCCAACAATTACCATTCCATGATACGAGGTCTTCGAAGTCAGATGACGATTCCAATTGTCGAAAGAAAAGGAATAGCAACGAAAGCTCGGGTAGCGATGGCAATGCTCGTTCTGGTGATGAGACTTCTGGAGATGTCCCTGATGATTACAATAACACGCCTTCTAGAAGTGATGTTGACGAAAGTTACGATGATGCCATCATTCAACAACAAAAGTTGACACTTAATGCATTAAAGAAACTCAGCCTTTCGCCCATGATAATCAGTAATGAAGATGAAGATGATTTTACATCGGTCAAGTTTCCAAACCATGAGCTGGAGAGACCCATACTGTTGAAGGAACAGGAACCTTATCAACCAGCTGAGGTTGATTTGAGTTCCTTTGCTAGCTTAACAAGGCAACCAAAACTTGTTGATCAAAGAGAAGGTAAGGACCTGAATAAGACACAAGTCATTGTACAACCAGTGCCCCAATCTACGCTTCCGTCCGTTTCTTCCCTAGCATCAACTACCTCGCTAACAGGTCCAGTACCTGCTAGAACAAGTAGTATCACATCGCTTTCGAATTCATTTTTAAATTTGAACGAACCCAAGGATTCCACTGGTGGGATCATACAAACGAAAAGGTCTTTGACCCGTTTACCTGAAAACGAACCTGTGAATAACAATTTGATTCAACCAAAACAGGAGTTTTCGCTTGCAGAACAACGTTACCACAATGAAATGAGGAGGCAACATTTGAGCATACAAAAGCAGCAACAACAGTCTTTGAACCAATCACAATCACATCATCACAATCAAATACAATCTAATTCTCAAGAATCGGTAAACCTCAGCCAAGCAAACATCCAACAGAATCCTATTCAATCAAACCAATCAAGCCAAAAAAATCATACTCAACATCAGCTTGGCCAAGTTGCTGTTCAGCCACCACTGCATATGCTTAACAGAAGACTGTTGAGCAACTTGCAGCAAAATAACAATACAACTTCTACTTCCAATCAAACCATCGGGTTTGCAGCTCCACATCAGGGTATTCCTTTGCCGCACCTCTCGCAACCGCAGCCTCACCCTGTGCAACAGCAGACTGCGCAATCCAAGCTCAATAAACAGTTGCAGCAAATCAAAGGTCTTCGTTCTCCAATGTATGTGCCAGCAGTTTTGAGAAAAACAAGAAACGGGATTTCTCCAGTCAGTTCTAATGGTAACTCTGTTTCACCAGCATATTCACTGACTACTTCTCCAAAAGCCGGCACTGGGAGCAACTATATTGAAAACAACTTGCATTCTCTTCTGTACCCCAACGACAATGCACAATCTACTTCGAGGGCCCTGATGAATTCGTTTGACTCTGCAGTTTCTGTGGAATCCGCAGCTCTGGTTTCCAACAGCATGGGAACCTTTTCCAGTCATCAAACGAAAAACTACGACGACGTGCTGCGTGCACCCCCCACCAAGAAGCATTGGGTCAAGGATGAAAATGTTACCAAATGCGGCATTAGCTCATGTAACAAGATGTTCAATTTCTTTGAGAGAAGGCACCACTGTAGAAAGTGCGGTGGAATATACTGCAGTGAACACACGTCACACTCCCTTTACATAAACCATGTTGCTCAATTTACCACTGGTGGCCGTGGGACATTATCCAAGGTGTGTGACTCGTGCATTTCCGAATACAATAAATTCATTACTCAAGAATTTGGGGTGAGCTTGAAAAACGACAACATGGATAGTAACGTCCAGAATACTGGAAATGCTGGAAGTAACCCTAGTGGTGGAGTTGTAGGAACTATTGGAGGCGGAGGAAAATCCGGCTTCAACGCCAATGAAAGCACTAATGGTGATAATTTAGGGTATAATAGAGGAACGAGCACTCCATCCAAAATGCTGCTGGGCAAGAAAAGTATTAGAGGCAGTATAGCACCTTCTGAGGATCGAAGTGAGCAATTAGTGGGAAGTGTTCCTGCCAATTGGAGTTGGAGCTCGTTTTGATTATGGGGTTGGACGCCTTAAGTGGTTGGTGCTAAGATGGGGCCCTGAGGTAACTCCTACCAGTCGGAACAGGGCATGATGCTTTGTCTGAGAACCCTGCCAAGCTCGTGGTAATGACGTAATCGAGTACTGTGATGAAATCAACAAGCTAGTCTAATCAATCTATATCCTGACGTGGGTTAGCCTGATAAGTTATACACAATTATTTATATCCTGTATTTACTAAGAGTGTAGCGCAATGTATTCACCCAAAAAGCCTAATTGTTATTACAAGTACCTTAGTTGCTGGCACTCTCCGATAAACATCAGTGAATTCTACACCAAAATCAGAAGTCCTTGACTATACCTTCTGGGCCATCGACAACAAATCTAGATCACTGTGCGTGGTTCACGCGACTTTTACACCTTAGCGATTTTTGCAGTTTACGTCCGAAAAACACACCGTGTTAGAATTTTTCGAACCAACCAACACCAAAAACCAAGGCACCACTTATTCAAGGCCGCCAAACTCAGTTAATTCGAGAGTTAATAGGAATTGAGAGACAGGATTTGTATTAGAATCCTTCATCAAGTCTTGAGTGTTCAATTGTCATCGTTTACAACATGACATCCAAGGGTGATTTAAGAGTCCTTGGGATCAAGGTTGATACCATCAGATTACTCTTGCGAGTGATTATTTTCATTTCTATTGCCGGGGCTGCAATTCTGTCGAGATTGTTCTCAGTTATAAGATTCGAAAGTATTATTCACGAGTTCGATCCATGGTTTAACTACAGAGCCACCAAGTATTTAGTGGAACACTCATATTATGAGTTCTTGAATTGGTTCGATGACAGGACCTGGTATCCATTGGGTAGAGTCACCGGTGGTACATTATATCCCGGTTTGATGGTCACTTCAGGTGCAATTTGGCATGTTTTACGTGAATGGTTTGGAATGCCCGTTGATATCAGAAATATTTGCGTGTTATTGGCTCCTGCCTTTTCAGGTTTGACTGCAATTGCAACCTACTTGTTGACCAAAGAAATGAAGGATTCAAATGCTGGCTTACTTGCTGCTATTTTCATGGGTATTGCCCCAGGTTATATCTCAAGATCAGTTGCTGGGTCTTACGATAATGAAGCCATTGCGATTACTTTACTTATGGCAACCTTCTATTTATGGATCAAGGCGATGAAGATGGGTTCTGTCTTTTATGGTACATTAACTGCCGTATTCTACTTTTACATGGTTTCGGCTTGGGGTGGATATGTTTTCATTACCAACTTGATTCCATTGCACGTATTCGTGTTGATCTTGATGGGCCGTTACAATCATAGATTGTATACTGCCTACACCACCTGGTACGCTTTAGGAACTTTAGCCTCCATGCAAATCCCATTTGTAGGTTTCTTGCCAATTAGATCAAATGATCATATGGCAGCTTTGGGTGTCTTTGGACTTTTGCAAATGACCGCACTCGGTGATTACATTAAGTCAAGAGTTCCTTCTCAGCAATTCAAGTCATTCTTGACTGTTTCTGTGTTTTTGATTACAGCTTTAGGTCTCGGTGCCTTGTTTGGTTTAACTGCATTGGGTTGGATTGCCCCATGGACTGGTCGTTTCTACTCCTTGTGGGATACCAACTATGCTAAGATTCACATCCCAATCATCGCTTCAGTTTCTGAACATCAACCTACCGCATGGCCTGCCTTCTTCTTCGACACTAACATGTTGATCTGGTTGTTCCCAGCAGGTGTCTATATGTGTTTCCAAGACTTACGTGATGAACATGTGTTTGTAATCATATACAGTGTCTTGTGTTCGTACTTTGCAGGTGTTATGGTGAGATTAATGTTGACGTTGACCCCAATCATCTGTGTTTGTGGTGCCATTGCATTGTCCAAGCTATTTGACGTTTACTTGAACGTTGTTGATATTTTCACCATCAAAGAAGGTGAAAAGAAAAAGCCATTCCCTATTTACGAAATCTTGTCCAAATTCATTGTGTTACTTTCATTCGCATTCTACCTTTTCTACTTTGTCTTGCATTGTACCTGGGTGACATCAAACGCTTACTCCTCGCCTTCTGTGGTATTGGCTTCCAAGAACCCAGATGGTTCCCAACACATTATTGACGATTACAGAGAAGCTTACTACTGGTTGAGAATGAACACTCCAGAAGACTCTAAAGTAATGGCATGGTGGGATTACGGATACCAAATTGGTGGAATGGCTGACCGTACAACTTTGGTCGATAATAACACCTGGAACAATACACATATTGCCACTGTTGGTAAAGCTATGTGTTCGAACGAAGAAGTTGCATACAAGATCTTGAGACAGCACGATGTTGACTACGTTCTAGTCATTTTCGGTGGATTGTTGGGATATTCAGGTGATGATATCAACAAGTTCTTGTGGATGGTAAGAATTTCCGAAGGTGTATGGCCCGATGAAGTCCACGAAAGGGACTTTTTCACAGACAAGGGTGAATACAAAATGGATATAGAGGCATCTCAAACCATGAAAGATTCATTGATGTACAAGATGTCTTACTACAGATTCACCGACATCTTTGGTGGAAGAGACGGTGTTGATCGTGTTAGAAACCAAAATATTCCAGCATCTCAAGCACCTGAATTAAATGTCTTGGAAGAAGCATTCACATCCCAAAACTGGATGGTGAGAATCTACAAGGTGAAGGACTTGGATAACGTTGGTAGAGATTTGCAACAGGCAACCAAGTTCGACAAAGATACCACATCTAAGAGGAAGAGAACCTTCAAGAGGCCCGCATTGGACCTTAGAGAATGATCATCTTGTTTGTTTTATAGATAATAAAAAGTGATAGTACGAAATATTGGCTGCAATGTAATCAGGTAAAAGGGTGTGAGCTAGTATGGTGTCTCCTCTTCCCCAGTGAGCACATCCCTTATCAATCTCGTTGAATCTACAACTGAGATCCTTGTGATAATGGCTGCGAATTTTACCAGATTGGACTGGATCAGATGCAAGAACCATTGATGGACCCAACAACACCCAGCACCCAGCAAGAGGTGATAAATGCATATCCCATTGACGTTTTGCAGGGTCCATCTGTAGTATCCTAAATCAGTAATCAAAATGAGGAGAAATTATCGCACTACCCCAGATGTTCAAATGAAAATCTAGATGAGAAGTTTATTTAATGGAGGTGTGCCTAGTTCCTTTTAAGATACAAACGAGTCACCAGAAATAAGGAAACACCTTCGTTCATAGACACATTCAACATGCCTGCTGCTCTTGATTTCTCCGGCCAGTTGGCCTTGTACAAGTCGTACCACTTCAACACGGTTAACGTAGCAATACATCTTGTTTGCATTCCAATAATCTTCTTCACCACAAGCTTTGGCCTTTCCACAGTGAATGTGTTGGGCGAATCATACCCCCATGCTAGCTTAGGTGCGTTGTTCAGCGTCGCTTATGGCATTTACTATATGTTGCTAGATTGGAAAGCTGGTGCACCTGCAGCTGTTGGACTCCTTACATTTCAGTACTTTGCTAAAGAATTTTATATTGGACTACCTGAGAACGGGCCCTCTGTTGGCTTGAAAGGCTTATTTGTCTCGATCACTGGGTCCTCCAATGACTTGACACAGGGCGAAGTGTTGAAATTCATGCTTGTAGCTCATGTCTTAGCATGGCTTGCCCAATTCTATGGTCATGGTGTCCATGAGAAGCGTGCTCCAGCTTTAGTCGACAACTTATTGCAGGCGATAGTACTTGCTCCTTTCTTCGTTCTTTTCGAACTTTTGTTCTTCTTGGGCTTCAGAAGGGACATCGAGAAGTCCATGCTCAACACTGCTGGTGTAATGAGAAGAGATTATATCTCTAACAACAAGGCCGCCAAGAATTGATATCAAGAAAGTATTTAACTAACATGTTCGACTTGAAGCAAAAATTGCGGACTTTAAATGAGCAGTTTCATTGTAATGAAACATCTTTGATGTTAATACTGGAAACGAGTGACAGATAATTGACATGAGCCTGTGATAATTTGCTGAGTTGAATATGTAATTAATTTAAGTTTTACCATATAAACCTTATTAAAAATTTGTGCCCATCTTGTGCTTCATATTCTGTGTACGCTCTTGTCTGGTCCGTCTGATTAGCTGTTCTTTGTTCATGTTGTTCAGCATTTTGCAGCTCTCAAACATTATTTCTTGACTGCAAATACTCTGCATACTTCTGTTTCACCTCAAGTTCACAAATGCTCAGTTTCTGCAATTGATTTCCAATAGTGAACCAACCTGGTCGTGTATTGTGATCTCTTCCAAAAATCTCGAGTTTCCTGGAATGGCACCCCACAAGTCTTTCGACTATATCATAAATTTCATCTGGTTTCCTCAGTGTCTCCCTTGTACCACTGACAACAATTTCGCTGTCTATTTTCCTATTGAGCCAGATAGGGTTACCCTTGACACCCACTAACAAATGCTCTTTGGAATGATTAAGCCAGTGTCCTGTTCTGCCGGTGACAATTGTTCTCTTTAACTGATTTAATTTGATCCAAAGCATTTCATCTGAAATCTCATAGCCCCATTTAAGCAATGCCTTTCTTCCAACATCAATTGAACGACCAGTGACCCAAAGAAATATTACTCCTTCATCTTGCAATGAAGGAATATCGAGAAGAAGTAATTCTGTATCTTTGCAAGTTCCGTATGGTAAAGACATGTGGATGTCCCAAGCAGGATCACTGATAATGACAGCGAACTTCCCCAAAATCAGCAATGGTAGGTGCCTAACATCACAATCAATCCATTGAGCAGGTAGAATATCACGAGTATATTCAGTGAAGCACTCTCCTATAGTATATTCGCTAGTTTGACACTTATCTATATCAATGTACTCGATTACCTTCAGTTGACTCAATGGGGATAAAGTGAAATAATGCAAATACCTACATGTCTTCATTTTATGGCAAGTATCCAAATATGAACAGTCACCAAGGGATAAATCAGTTAAATTGTTCAGGACTGGCAAATAATGAACTTTCGTCCGAGAACACTTGTAAACTTCTTGGGGTATGGAGCCTCTGTTCTGTTGGATCTTGCTATGTATCGTCTTGACATTGGGGAAATTCCTCTTCGCGTAACCATCTGATCTTCTGCTGAAGCAAATATCTGCAAGGGCAAGGGCATGGCTATCGTCAGAACATGCTTCGTAGAATTGTTTTGGTTCTCTCCGCAACTTAATCTTATCAAAGGCCAAAGAACGCTGTGCTGAAGTGTATTTCAATATAGCTTCCATACTAGAATAGTTTGCTTGGAAGTAGCAATTGACTATTTGTGTCTTGGTCACGGATAGTGAAGTATTGTTTCCCAAAGGTTCTTCCAAGATAGACATCAATTTTTTTGAGTCTGGTTCAACATTTGATATAATGTGGACATTCTCCTTATACCTGAGATCACCAATGGATTTTCCTTGTATCTTATCATGCAATATAAAGACATTGGCGAAATTGATCCAGATTAACTTACCCAGTGTCTTGATAGAAGATACTTTGAACTCCAATGAGTTCCCACTGATGCCGTTAAATTGTTCAATAAAGTTTTCAAATGTAGCAAAGCTGTTTAGATATGGTGGTAGTTTCTCATTCGATTTATCACTTTCAATGATACTAGTTCTGAAAATGTTGTAAATTACCTCCATGTTTCCTCGAATAGGTTCGTTTAGCAAGTCTTGGTTTCTCTTGATAAGGAAGTCCGTGAACAGTTCGAAGGAATTTAGCGAATAAACGTTTGTCATTGGATTTAGTGGATGAGTTGGTAAAGAAAGGGGTTGGCAAATGATATTGGTAAAAGGATTTGCAACTAATGTGTGGGTGTTTTCAGACCTTTTTTAAATCTGAAACATAATGAACTGCGAGTCTTAGGTGGCTTTTTGAAAGCCTCTTAATTTTTGGTTTGTAGTTGCAAATTTGCTATACGATTGACTACATTGGCAGCAAGCAATAGTGGTCTGTGGGAATGTAAGCAAAAAGAACGATGGTGCCCAGGAACAGGTGAAATTGTACACTATAATCCGGCTTTGTATTTAAATGCTTTGTAATTAAGTTACTACCACCTACTCATAATCCGGTGTGATTATAGAACTCGAAATTTAATAAAGACATTTATGAATACGAATACAAAAAGTGATAAAAAGAGAAGGGAAGAACTCTAGAATCCAAATGGATTTTCAGCAGTGGCTGCCAGAAGATTTGCTCTTCTACCTGTAGCTTGAGCTTGTAATGGGGCATTGCCGAAACCAGCTCCCGTTGGTTGTTGTTGTAATGTTTGAGGCTGGAACGAAGTAGTTGTGTTGAAACCTTCAAATTGTTGTGAAGGGTGTTGTTGTTGAGGTTGTTGACCGAAGGTGGTGTTTGGGAACGGCTGATTGAAGTTTGGCGAGCTAATTCCAGTATTTTGGAAGATATTGCTCAATTGATTCATGTTTGGCTGTTGTTGAGTCTGGTTGAATTGAGGGTTGTATTGGTTAAGAGTTTGCTGAGGTTGTCCAAACAGCCCAAACAGGTTGATAGGAGTTTGCTGGATTGGTGCGAATTGTGGTTGCTGCTGTTGT
The DNA here is from genome assembly GCA_030558315.1 of Kodamaea suecica. Classification (NCBI taxonomy): domain Eukaryota; kingdom Fungi; phylum Ascomycota; class Pichiomycetes; order Serinales; family Debaryomycetaceae; genus Kodamaea; species Kodamaea suecica. The sequence continues at coordinate 22,423 of JAJMSH010000013.1, forward strand.
TGGAACAGTTGTTGAGTGCCAAATGGTTGTGTGAATCCATCAGTCGCTTGTCCACCAAATGTCATTTGAGCAGGAGCAGGAGCATTGAACACGCCAGTTTGTTGCCCACCAAATGCATTGAACCCTGTCTGCTGCCCACCAAATGCATTGATCCCTGTCTGCTGCCCACCAAATGCATTGATCCCTGTCTGTTGCCCACCAAATGCATTGATCCCTGTCTGTTGCCCACCAAATGCATTGATCCCTGTCTGTTGCCCACCAAATGCATTGATCCCTGTCTGTTGCCCACCAAATGCATTGATCCCTGTCTGTTGCCCACTAAATGAGTTAGCTTGACCGAAGGATGTTTGTGGGACCTGTTGTGGTGGTTGCACTAAAGATGGCATATTCATGAACCCACCAGTAATCTGTTGTCCGAATGCAGACTGGGGAACAAATCCCCCGGTCTTCTGAGCAGCAATGAGTGGTCCAGTTCTTTGCATACCAATTTGAGCAACTTGAGGAGCAGGAGCAGCCCCAAACGTAGTTTGAGGCATAGTGATATTACCAGTTTGCAATGGAACAATTGTTGGTTGGAAAGTTCCAAAACTGGTTTGAGGAACTGTTGAATTTCCGGCTTGAAATGGGATTAATCCGAACGTAATTTGTGCTTGAAGTCCACCTGTTTGTTGAATAGGCATGAAACCAGTTGGTTGAGACGTTATTGGCATGAAGCCAGTTGGTTGGGCAGGCAATAGTCCACCTGTTTGCTGAATTGGAACAAATCCACCAGTTCTTTGGACTGGAACTAGCCCCCCTGTTTGCTGCACTGGAATAAATCCAGTATTTTTCACTGGAATCAAATTTCCAGTTTTTACTGGGACCAATGCTGGTGTATTAGGTTTAGTTGGCAATGCTGGAACAGGCTTATTGAGGTTATTAGAACTGTCATTTGCACTACTTGAGTCTAGTGGTTTGATATTGACTAAGTCCTGTAATGCACCAGTGTACTGTGGAGTTGCAGGAGCAGCTTGCGGTCCAGGCGATTGCAGTTTTGAAAGATCTTCACTGGACCTGGCCGCAGGTTTAACGGCCCATGCATCATCTTCAAACTTGCTGTTTCTCGTTGCAGAGTTGTTTTGTTTCTCTTTCACAGGAGATGGCGTAACAGTAGAAGGACTTGCTCCGGATTGAGCTAACGCACCTGCATGAACCTTGGTCGTTTCAGCAGAGGTGTTGTTATTCTTCAAAGCACCATTTGGATCTGTGAACAAGGCTCCCAGGGCAACATCATTTTGAGACTTCTTTCTATCGTACTTACTATCCAAAAACTTCATAACTCTTAAGATATCCCCTTCCCTCAATCCCAAGGTACGCAACAAAGAGGGAGTTATATCTTCAAGAATATTTTCATCCATTTGTTCACGACCGAAATTAAGTGAATAACGTTGACAATTACCAATATCAACACCACACAGGAGGAAGAATTCAAACCAATCGTAGTCTGGTTCACTCGGCTGTGGAAGAGGTTTGGAGGCTGTGGATGATGTGGTAGTGTGATGTGAAGAAATATCATTGATCGCTGCTGTTGCAGATGGGCGACTATTTGAGCTGGAAGAAGTAACTCCATTTGATTTCGTCTTTGACCTCTTCAAATTCTGCTTGATGACTTCTTCCTTGTAAGATTCTAGAGAATTTCCTGTCACCTTTTCGACGTACTCCAAGTCCTCCAATGCCAATTTGACAGCAGAAACGGCAATCTTAACTCCGTTTGTTTTGTGCAAATGAATCTTTCCATCAATGAAGCCCAAGAATTCTGCTTCAACCTTGAATGAACCAGAACTGTCGATCCAAGTTCTAATTCTGTGATAGTTTGGCATGGATTTGTCATTTTCTTCTTGTTTTGAAGATGATCCAGAGTACGAATGTTTATCTCTTTGTTGTCTGTCCTTTTCTCTAATCTTTTCACGCTCGTCTCTATTACGGTGACGATGTTTGTCACTTTGACGATCACTCTTTTGATGTTCGATTACCTTACCCTTCGAAGAGGATACACTCTTGGACTTTTCTCTTTCGGTTAATTTATCTAAGTTAGAAGTACCGATGATTTCAATGTACGAAGAAGGAATTACACCCAGTCGTTTGGTATTGATATTTTCACACATCCACCAATCTCTTGATTTAGTTTCATTAACAACATAAACCTCATCTCCTTCTCTGCACAGCAATTCATCTTCACCTTGAGCTTCGAAGTCGTATAAAAGTTTACCAATTTTTTTGTTTTTGGAATTGGTGAAGGCTTTGGAAGCAGTAGCAACCTCTTTCAACCCTGATGCAGTATCTGCCCCTCTTAAGTCGCCCAAGATGGAAACGATTGCATCGGCCACATCTTTTGATCCAGTGTGTAACTCAATCGAAGTAGTTGGATTCTTAAATTCCAAAAACAAATGCTTCTTTTCATTACTGAAACTTAACAAGTCACGAACTCTCCATGAGTTATCCAAAGTTGATGCAGATTTCAAAGACAACTTCTTTGGGTTTGTTGAGTTTGGTTTTAAGACAACAAAGCCTTGACCTATCGAGAAAATCACGGGTCTCTTCTTACGACCGTCCACTTCGTCAATATACCATTTGAAAAACTCACCATCAAAAGAATGTTCTTGATGGCCATTAACGTCTTCCAATTTGCTGCCGTTCTTATTGGAGCTTGATACATTCGTATTATTTACTGCCGATGTTGCAGTTCCGGAACCAGTAGCAGTTGGTCTAAGAGGCATTGGAGGTGCTTCCTCTTCTTCTTCTTCTTCTTCTTCTTCTTCAGATTGATATAAGTTCTCTACTTGTTCCCTTTGAACGGGAGCAGGAACCGCAGAAGGTACAGTGGCTGTAGTTGGGCGTTCTTCTACCACATGTTGTTTGCTCGGATGTGAGGGGGGAGGGGAGAAAGCATTTACTTGCTGATGCGGAGGTTTGGGTAAACCTTTAGCACTCACAGATGAAGAAGCAGCATCTACCTCAATGTAATTAGCTGGAATAAACCCAAATGAAGTATTCTGAGAATCTCCAACTAACAACCAATCCGGATCGTTTAAGTCAAACACATTGAACTTATCCCCTTCACTAAAAGACAACTCCTCTTCGGTTTGTTTGACGTAATCGTATAATGCGGTCGCAGTTCTAACAACTGATGCCTACATATTTGGTTAGTATATTCACAAGTTCAGATCCCACGAGATCATTAAAATGGGTTTAGACATACCGCTTCGATGTAATTGGCAGGAATCAACCCCACTGGTTCATCCACTTCATGTTCATCAGTTGGCAACACTCTTTTCTTTACCTTCCACCAATCATCAATGTCCGACTTTTCTAACAAGTAAAGTAAATCTCCAACAGCCAACGACAACTCTTCGTCCGCCTGGGCCGTGTAATCATACAATGCTTTGAATACACCGATGTATAACAGCATTATGTAATGGTGCCTTGTGGTTGGAAAGTGTCCTCTTGAGTTCTGATTTGGATGAACAAGATTTTGATATCGATTGAGAAATTGGAGGATGCACGCACTATGGGTTTAGGAGAGCGATATGGAGTGCAAAAACGTCAAGAAGATAGTTGTGCCAGTGCTAGTGCAAGTGCAAGTGGTGGCAAGAGTGGGCTTAGAGGTTTGCTTGAATGATAATGGAGAATACAAGCAACTTTACAGTGTCGAGAAACCACATTCTATTTTAGTTGTATGTGCTGAAATGAAGATAGGAAGAGTTGTTACCAACTAGGAACTAATATCAACTACCCAATACTTTCTAAGCTGTTCATTTAACTACTTCTTGAACCTTTTGGCCGTGTCAATCAAAGAAATATCGCCCTTCGAACCACTTTCAAAACTTGAACCATCGGTCGTATAACGATCTTCATTTTCGATTCGGAATTCTTCGATATCGCTGTCCAAATTCTTTGGGTCAAAGCTTTGCAAATCGTACTTCTTGCTCAAACAATGAAGAAAATATAATGCTTGGATATCGCAGGGACTTTGCGACCCACAAAGAGTTGACTTTTTCAATTCACGGAATGCGTTCTTGAATCCATGAAAGCATCTATCTGTTGATGTCTGAATGCACAACGTTTCTCTGGCAAGCAGCGACAAGTTAGAGTACTTCGTTGAATTCAGATCCCAATACTGCAAAATATATGAACCAGCTTCTTTTGACACATACTCAGCACTCTTGGAGTACTTTACTTCATTGGTCGCCGATGTTTCATAGTTATAGCACTCTTTGGTTGCCTTACCTGAACAATCAAACATATGCATTATCAAATCATCGATGTTATCGGAACTAACACCATTACTTCCACTTCTACTCTCCTCGTGGCTGCCCATTTCGCAGTCCGTGCTCCTGTGGTTTGAAGACATTTTGCCAACGTGTGAGTTGATTTTGTTAATATGCTCTTCCTTAAGATATCTCTTAGTGGATGGGTGCAAATAACTCGACAAAGTTATATCAAACTTCTTTTCAATGTCATTGTGGACTATGGTTAATCGATCCAAAATTCTCTGTAATGGTTGGTCCAATTCATAAGAATGTAAAAAAGGATAAGCTTTGATGAACGAGTTAACATGCAATATCAAGATCTTTAGCCATTTCAAAACCATGTGGATCACTGGCAGAGCTTGAGAATTGTTGCAAATGGTCAATACTTGGTGGAATCGATTAGAAAACGTAACAGCAAATTCAACCAAGTCCCAATCAAACTCACTTATTTGATTGACATTATCCTTGGACAAGGACTCCAGGATTTGTCTCTTATAGAATAAGATAGAACCCAAGTACGTTAGAGTGAAAGACTTTTCACTCCGCACCCAAGCATTCGATAAAACATTAAATTCAGCATTGTCTCTATCCTGTGGATCGGGAAGTAATGCTGTCAAGTTCAAGCTGGTGAATTTATCATAAACTGGACCAAGGAACATCTGCAAAATTGCTGGGATTATGTGGTTGGAATTATCTAAGTACTTCAATGAATGGGTTTCAATTAAATCTATTTTGAAGATGAGAGCTAACTCTTCAAAGAAATTAAATAAGAATTCGTTGATCAACTGTGGCATACAAATCATTATCTTGTCATTTATTGATTCAATGCCTTTACCTTCGTCGACCAAAAACTTTAACATATCCTTAGACTTCTCGTCAAACTTGAAATTAGAAGTCACGAAGGTAAGTCTATTCCTAATGAGTTTATTGTTAATGAGGAAGTTAGACATATTCGAGCTGTTGTATTCAAATAGCCCTAAGGACAACTCACAGATTCTATAATGTATGTCAATATACTGGGTATTGATGAAAACGTAAGGGTTGACTTCACTAGGCGGGTTCCAGATATGGCAAGTTAATGACATCTTGAAAGCGCCTACTGCTTCATTTCTTAGGAAATACTCTTTGAAATACTCGTTGTAGTCAAGGTATATCTCGTTTGCCAAGTATAGCAACATATCAGGGTCCGGTAGGAAGATTGAATTCGATTCATAGGCACTGGTCAAGAAGTTCTTGAAGTATGGGTTGTTGATCTTTTCAAAAGGTATCAAGTTTTCGAGTGCAAGAAATAGGATCTTGCGAGTGATTTCTTCCAGGTTGAGCTTTGTGTTTGAGTTTATACGTCTTTTGGTGGTCTTTTTAGAGTCGATCGACTGTTTGGAGGACATAGTTCAAGAGAAGAAATGGCTGCAAAATCTTTTCTTAGAGGATTTTGGTGAGATTTATCTGCACTAGATGGGTATGTCTACGAATATTGACAAGGGCATATTAACAGTCGAGATCTCACCTATTCCTGATACTATCCCATTCCTACAGTAACTGCTAACAAACACCTGTGAAACAGATTAAATAAATTAAATATGCCAATAGAAATGAAATGATGCTAACTAACTGACTAATTGACTCTACTCAAATCCTGACCGGTTTCATACAAAACATTGTGGATATTATTGTATGCAATCAGAGTTGCTTCAACGAAAAGCTCAGTGCAAGATGAACCAACATGAGGAGTCAACACCACATCATATCTCCCAATCAACTCTGGGTGGACAACTGGTTCCTGTTCAAAGACATCCAATCCAGCAAATAAGACCTTACCAGACTTCAACCCGTCTACCAAAGCATTTTCATCAATGACAAAGCCTCTACCTATGTTAATGATTCTAAAAGGTTTCTCCATTGAATCAATAACTTCCTTATTGACCAAATGCCTGGTTTGTTGAGTGCCGGGACAAGCAATGATAACCAAGTCAGCGATTGCCTTTGTATCAGCCAAATTTGGGTGATATATAGCTTTATAACTCAAGTTTTCACTTTCAACGGCTGATAAAGGAGTTCTTTTAACATAATGGATGTTCATCCCAATAGCAGCTAGTCTTTGACCTATGATTCTGCCAATACTTCCAAACCCAACAATTACAGCATTGTGGCCTCTTGGACTTATGTTTGCTCTTCCACACACAGCATTGGCGAAGTTTGGAGGGTGTTTGGTGTCCTTCCAGATTGGTTTCCCACATTCCGAATCAAATTGACCAAAGATCAACAGGTTTCTGACTTGGCTTGTATTGCTACGGTGTGGGGAGAAGGTTTGCTCAAAGAACTTGAAGTTTCTAAAACTCAGTAGCGCATTATACAACACCAAATCAGCCACTGCCTCGAATGCAATAGGCACTGAAGCATTGGTCAAAATGATTCCTCTGTCACTCAAAGCTTCGCTAGAAAATTCATCGTGGCCAACTTGGCACGTGGCTATGATCTTCAAGTTGGGTGGAGCACTTGATACAAGCTTATCTTGAAACCCACCAACAGCCAGAAACCCAGCCCAGTTGGCAAAGATAGCTTGAATATGCTTAAATTTGGTGGAAAAATCCTGGACTAGTTGGGAAAGCGACGTCACTTCATAATGGATACATTCGAATCTATTCGAGAATTCCTTATAGTCGTCAGTGGTAGTGTCCACTCTTCCGAGTATCAAAACAGCTTGTCTCTTCATTCTTAATTCGATTGCTGCAAAAAAAGACGTTATTCCAAGAGGATAGGGAGATTGAAGGATTATTTATACAAAATCCGATTCAAAAGCTGAGCCCACCTTGGCTTATTAACGTTATATTTGAAACAAGCGAAAGGGAGATGATCTACAACGCCATCGAGGTTCTGGGTAAGTATTCTTTCAGTAAGTGGTAGTTTACTATGCCCCCAGTGCGGCTTCAAAGTCCGAGTCTAACCGTTGTGAAAAGACCCACAATGCAATACTAAGGGTGGCCATGGCACCCTACGGATAAAATAGTGGCTTTGAGGCAATTCCAGGAAGAGCCAAAGCGTGTACGAGCACAATCGGGATGCAGCCTCTGTGGATTCTTAGTCAGAAAGTAGGTATAACGACATTTGCTGATGATTTGGTGGAGTTTAGCGACGGAGGTGTTTTGGTGATTTCTAACGAGCATGGAGTTTATGAAGTGATTTAAGGCCCTATGGTCGTGGTGCAACAATTGTCTACTTGAGAGTTATTTCTAGCTTCGTAACTATTGTTAGATGTTCCTTGTTGTACAAACTGCCGCAAGCTCTAGTTCTCGAAGTGCTCTTTCTTGCGTTTGGAGCAGCTGAACGTCTTCATTACCATGCCCCCATCGAACACCATTTTAAAACACCTAATATCTGCCAGCTTCCGCCAAAAACCATCTACTGCCAGCTTCCACCAAAAACCATTTAGTGCCAGCTTCCACCACAAACCATCTACTGCCAACCATCTACAATCTAAAATCTACAATCGACCAACTACCATCCACACCCTTAGGACTAATCCCCAAATTCAATCCTTTCCCATATCTTTTATGATCGTTTATGTTATATTATATTGTGTTATTTTGATATTTTGATGTTTCGTCATTTGCATCCCGTAGGAATCTACCTATGTACTTCTAATGGGCATCCATGTCTGGCTCACCCAAGTATTTGGCGGTCAAGGTAGTACCACATTGCCAGCATCTAGCCAACTTACCGTGTTCAACCTTCATCCAGTATGGCTTATGGTCGTCACCTTCCTTACCCTTGCAACCAACATAACGGTAGCCAATGTAAGTTGGCACCAAGTATGGGTCTTGTGGGGTTCCGCTACCTTCAGTGATTGGGTCTTCCAAATCAAAGACATCAACACCTTCTCTCTTACCTAAGATTTCGAATCTTTCCAAACCAGTGGCTTGGTCCATGTCAGTAGGAATGGTACCTGGAGTGGCACCAGGACCAATCAAGGAGGAATCCGGACCTGTGATTTCAGCTAAAGTTTGGGCAGTCTTGGCATCAATTGGAGCCTTCTTTGCACTCAACAACCTGGTTGATGTGGAGAACAATCTAGCAGATGGAGCTGATTGCCTAGCAAGTCTAAAAGAGCGAGAAAGCATTATCTAGATAGTTAGTATATTACATTTGAGTTGTTTGTAGAATGAACGGGAACGAGGGAAAGTGAGCCTTGCGTGATTGTGATTGTGTTGGGATTGTACATCGTTATCCCTTGGATCACTTGTTACCAGTCAATGATCAAATAGCTATAGCCGAACGAAACACAAGTTATTAGGGAAATATGAGTTTTCGATTGCTAGCCAATCTCAGTTATCGTATATCAATTATCGAGTAACAAAGTCAATAATTCACGTCAGATAACTAATATCAGCAATTATCGACTCATGCTCGTCATCTAATATCAATCACGTCTTGACAGGTTGGAAATTAACAAAATAGTCTCGAGATCTAGTATGCACCAATCGTTGTTACGCTAGTATGACCGCAGCATAACATCAACGAATTCACGACTTTCCCACTAGTCCTTTAGCAAGGAGTCATTACGAGAATCATCGACCTCCATTGATAAGAATCAAGCTCGTATAATCCACAAAGGTCCAAGGTAGGACGATACCCCCTACCTCTACCTCCAATCCGTCGCTCGCGGCTGTATCTATGGATGCCTAATTGTTCAACCTCTCTGCATTGCACGAGAAACAAGCAAGCGTTCCACGTTTTCGCTCCTGTTCATTCTCCTCCCTCGAACGGGCTGTATTCCTCCACTTACGAATGATGATATATGTAGTTTCTATTGCAACACACGATTCAAGTGCCGTTCCAGTGTATATATATAAAAATCTTCAGATTCGCATTGGAGCATCCAGAAAAATCAGCTAACAAAACTCGTTTTACACGTATGTGATTGGCCATTGGATTTGCGACATCAAGATTTGTCGCAAGGGAATTCAGCGAAATATGTCGTGTGTATTGCGACATTGTATGTCGTAATATATGTCGTCGCAGGGTCTGTGCCCTTGTTTGGTCATGTGATGTGTTATGTAATACGGATCATCCGGAAAAGATCTTTTCCTCAGTAGAGACCCGTACATAGGGCCAATTGGCCCGCACTGCAATACTTCCACAGTAAACTAACGCCATGCAGGACTACTATGAACGATCAGATTCAATGGGCAAAAATTTTTCGTTTGGATAGTATTTGAAAATTGAAAGGAACTTGTATTCTTACATCTATTTTCTACTCCAGTATACAATAGGTATGTACCAAAGATGAAACGAAGCAGAGGATGTGCATTGCGAGAGAGAGCAATTGAAACAAGAGAGATGACCCAGAAGCACTAGCCTGATGTGTGTTGTTGGTGTTGATTGACGTTGACATCGATAATGGGTAATTGACAATGATGGGTTGGCAGACAAATCAAATAGGAAAAAGTCTTGATGTAATCCACAACCAAAGAGCTAGCTATAAAAACATCCTGCTATTCTAAGAGAACAATTACTAACATTCATAGTCATCATGTCCAAGAAGAGATCGTCGAACGGAAGAAACAAGAAGGGTAGAGGTCACGTCAAGCCAGTCAGATGTTTGAACTGTGCCAGATGTGTTCCTAAGGATAAGGCCATCAAGAGAGTCACTATCAGAAACATGGTTGAAGCCGCTGCTGTTAGAGATTTGTCTGAAGCTTCTGTTTACCCAGAATACGCTTTGCCAAAGTTGTACAACAAGTTGCACTACTGTGTCTCCTGTGCCATTCACGCCAGAATTGTCAGAGTCAGATCTAGAACCGACAGAAGAATCAGAGCTCCTCCACAACGTAAGAGATTCAACACTGCCGACAAGAAGGTTGCTCCAACTGATGCTGCTAAGAAGGCTGTTTAAATGTACTGATTATATTTTCTCTTGTTAATATACAATTGCTTATAAGGATAATGTATTTGTAGGATACAGCGAGCGGTGAGTTTGAAGTTGTTTAATGTCTTTATGTTCTTCATTGTTACATCCAATGTGGGCTTGCCTTGATGAAAGAGGATGAAGATCTAGTGAGACTTCCGTCAAATTATTTGGTGGAAAATTCATTTCCAACGTAGGTACGGTTTGAGCAGAGCATGCCAGTGTCGCTCTCGAAGAAACCAACTTGCATGGAGGTATTTGAAAGCTTAATTGAGTTGCATTTCACAATATTACAATCTAAGGAATTAAGCTACAATGGATCTTGGCTTTTATGGTTGAGGTTGTTTCTTGCAGTACTGTAAATTCACATTGTAATTACCATAGTAATTTACCACAGTGACCCTCACGAGAACGAACGCTAATAGACTAGTACTCTGGCATGAGTAGAATTCTTAGATGTGAGTCTGAATATAAGGACTGTCTACTCACTTCTCCTCTCTGACTTTTCTCTGTTCACCAGTACCACTGGTAGCCCACACCAACACTACTCACCATTAAGAAACAACTCGCTGTGCGCTAGACACCAGTCATTTGCGACATAAAGCACACTAATATGACAACACCGTCCCACTAAATTTAGTTTCAGCATTTACTCCACGACAGCTCCGCGACAACCCAACTCACTACTCACTACTCAACTCACTACTCAACTCACTACTCAACTCACTACTCAACTCACTACTCAACTCACTACTCAACTCACTACTCAACTCACTACTCAACTCACTACTCAACTCGCACAGCTCAGAACAGCCAACTCACACATCAACCAACTCAACCAATTGACCCCTACATACCCTCAACTCCCTCCACTCCCACCCCCCGAACTCTCCCTCTGGCCCTCCCACGCTTCCTTGCTTGAATCCTTTGTCGCATTTTTGCCACAAGTCGTAAATTTTTTTCTGCTCTTTGCTTCTCTCCCTATGATTTGAAGTGTGATATCAACGAGATTTAAAATTGAACTTCCAATCGAAAACTCTTAATCGCATACATCCCAATCAATCACCCCATAGACACACCCCCGTCAATTGGTGCATACTCCTTAGTCAAGTCAAGCTTTATTCCATAGTCTTGATAATAACAAATTGACTCCTCAGCAACATCGTTTCATTGTATCTGGATTTATTGTTGATTCGTCGTACCTGCTCCTCAAAATCCCATTCAAACCAAACCCGTCCCTCCACTCCCCATCCAGATTAAGCGATTCATATCTCCTTCAACACTTGTTTTTTCTTAGACAGTACCCTATTCAAATCATACATGATATAGCAAGCCACTATAAACTAGATTTGAAAAGAAAGTAAGAAAAATATTACCAACATCCCATCCACTTTCCCAATCTCAACTACAACTACTACATCATCTACAAATATGTCAGGAGAAGATACGTGGAAATTCTCACAATGCTTTGGAGACAAAGGTGATATTGAAAACATTACAGAGGCTGATATTATATCCACTGTGGAATTCGATCATACCGGTGAATTTTTAGCAACTGGTGATAAAGGTGGAAGAGTTGTTCTCTTCGAAAGAAACCAATCCAAAAAGAAGCAAAGCTGTGAATACAAGTTCTTCACCGAATTCCAGAGTCATGATGCTGAGTTCGACTACTTGAAATCATTGGAAATCGAAGAGAAGATCAATAAGATAAAATGGCTAAGAAGCTCGAACAATTCCTTATTCCTATTGTCCACAAACGATAAGACTATCAAATTATGGAAAATCATGGAAAGACAAATCAAGTTGGTCTCGGAAAACAACTTGAATGGCTTGGGCCATTTACCAGGCTCAACAAACTTATCACTTTCTTCATTAAAGTTACCTCAATTGCAATTGCATGACAAATTGATATCTGCTCAACCGAAGCGTATTTACTCAAATGCCCATGCCTATCATGTGAACTCAATCTCAGTTAACTCTGATCAAGAAACATTCTTATCTTCTGATGATTTGAGAATCAATTTATGGAATTTGGGAATAGCTGATCAATCCTTCAACATTGTTGACATCAAACCAACCAATATGGAAGAATTAACCGAAGTTATTACTTGTGCCGAGTTTCATCCACAATTCTGTAACTTGTTCATGTATTCATCTTCCAAAGGGACTATCAAATTAGCTGACATGAGATCTAACTCCTTATGTGACGCTCACGCTAAGGTTTTTGAAGAATATGTGGATCCAGCCCTGCATAATTTCTTTACTGAAATCACAAGCTCCATCTCGGATGTCAAGTTCAGTGCCAATGGTAGATACATTGTGTCGAGAGACTACATGACTGTAAAGATATGGGATTTGGCAATGGATACTAAACCTTTAAAGACAATCCATGTTCATGAATTCTTAAGAGATAAATTATGCGATACTTATGAAACAGATGCTATATTCGATAAATTTGAGGTGCAATTCAGTGGTGACAATAGCTCCGTCATGACTGGGTCTTATAACGATAACTTTATGATTTATCCAAATGCCGTTGGTTCAAGCGGTACTGGTAAAGACCAAAAAGCTATTTCGCCCAACTTTGGCAATACCTCCATCACCCGTGCCAAAAAGAAGTCTCATAGTGATGCAAATAACACTTATAATTCTAATAATGTAACGAAAAAGAAAAACGGTGGCGACTACGATGAAGACGATGACAGTGACGATTCTTCTGAATGGGAAGAACCTGCTTCTCCAGCGACTTTCAAAAAGAAGTGGGGAAGTGGTAGTGAGCTTGGTGGTTCTCCAGCACCAGATCAGAATGAAGAACAAGAAGAAATCACGTTGCAGGCGGACAAACTGGCATTCAAATCAAAGAAATCAGGCCTCAATACTATGAAGCGTAGAATGATTAGTGCAATTGGTGCTAAGTATGGTCCAGACTATGACGAACCTGATTACAAGAGGAATATCTTGAACTTATCATGGCACCCTCATGAGAACTCTGTGGCCATTGCTGCAACCAATAATTTGTACATCTTCTCCACATTATAAAATGTGATGTTTGCCTATTTCCGCATGTCTGGAAGGAAATTGGAAGCACTTCTCTTGTATTAAATGGTTTTTTTGAAAAAGACCATTGACTTGAAACGTACTGAATTGAAGAATCAAAATAATGAGTCCACCAAGTCCCCTCCTATGCCAATGTCATCAGTAATTATCACACGTTGTGATTGTTCGTATTATGTATCTGAATCATTATTTCCTTTCGCTAACTTGTTAAGTTGTTTTTATACTTTAATTTAATCTAGTTTTTACTTAACCCTTTTAATTTCTTGGATATATTATAATCGTGTACTACGTAGACATTAACGATACGTTTTTATTGTGAATACTTATTCATGATGAGGGTTGGAACTAAAGAAAAAGAGATAGATAATGAATCAGTTGTCAGTAGTGGAGTGTGATAACACTTGAGGTTGCCTCTAAGACTAATTCGGCAATACTAACGATTGGCAAGGAGTCTCCCCTACGATTGAATCATGGATCCAGTCTATGAGTTTAAGCTTCAATGTGTCTGTTAATGTCACTGTTCCAGAACAAAGTCTTGTCACCATCACCCCAGAAGAACTTCTTTTGTCTAACGTTCTGGTAATCGTATTGGACAGGCCATTCTTCGTCAGAAAGGTGACGTAAATGTTCTCTGTGCTTGGCGTGCTTCAATTCAATGTTGATGACTGGGATAGAAGTCAAGATGATGGCTGGGAAGGCAAGCAAGTAAGTCAATCTCTTCCAGGTTTGGGTGATACCAACAGAGTGGTGGACCTTTTCTTCGTATGCCTTCTTGAAAGCATCACCAGCTTCCTTGTTGATCTTGCTCTTTGGGAAAGAAGCTTCGTTGAGGTGCTTGGAAATGGCGTAGCCGTGGCCGTGGCTGTTGAATCTTTTGAAACTAAGTTGTTGGACTCTCTTGAACATGTTTACTGAGGAGGAGTTGCGTGGGTGGGAGTTACTTGAAGATCTCAATTTTTTTTTGAGTTGGTTTGACCTTGTTCGTAATTGGATGGAGTGATGTCGTGGTTCGATGTTTTTTTGGACGACACGTAATGTCGTTGAGCCACGTTACGTAAGCCCAGCTGGAGGAAATGGGGACCCATTCCAACAACCAGTTTGGCAGGTTCATGGGGTGGGTAAGGTAAATTTGGGTGAGTGAGTGGTTTCTGGGATGCTATGAGCTATATTTCCTTGTTCTGGAAATTATTTTGGGAATTAGGCGTTGGTATTGGTGGTACACCAGCTTCGATTGCTGCAAAATATCATCCAAAATAGGCAAAAATGCAATAATTGTGAAGATGTAGGTGACATTACTGTTAATCTGCCCAATGATTGACTTTCAACGAAGGGTATTTGACTTCAATGTCAATTTACATTAATGGCAGGCATTAAGACATTTCTCACACTACGTAATAAGGACATTAATCCTATCATCTGTACTCAGAGGAACCTATCTTTGGATCCATCCTACAGATATTTCAACTATATGAGTTCAAGTAGTACTTGATATAACAAATGTGGATCTTCTATTCATATATAGATCGATGTAACTATTAGCTAGTCATGCAATATTTTTTTGGTGAAAAGCGACTACTGACTTTCAACCTCTGGGGGACTTCCTTGGAGTTTTAGTAAATGAAGGCTCTTGGATTCTATCACTTCGTCTTTCTTATGTTCATTGTCATCCGTCAGTTTGTTTCTTCCTTACTGTCAACCAGCTTAATATTTGCTTTGCCGTCAGTCAGATTAATCTTTTTTTCTCTCTGCAGTTTACTTGCATTCTCTTCTGCTATTTCTTTGTTCAACAAGTTGTATTCCTTGTTATACAGCAGGATATCATTTACTGTCAGATTTAAGACTTTGTTGAAATCATAATTGTTTTTGAATGCATTGTAATTGAACAAATCGTGCCTCAAGGGGAACGAAGAGATAATGGGCTCGGTTCCTTTCGCTTTGTTGAATAACATGTCCGAAGTATCATCAGAGGTAAGAAGTTTCAAAATTTCAACCTCGTGGAACTCTGTCAAATCAAGCGTAACCATGTACTCATTGAGTACAAAATCAACATCTAAAATCAAATTAATATAGTCTTCGTTTGTAAAACTGTTCAAGGCTACCAAGTTCTTATCAAGTCGAATTCTTGATCCGTCAGGATTACGCATTTGTAAATGCTCGTTAAACCTGATGTATCTATCCAATACTTTGAGCTCCATCCATATCCTTAGCTTAGGAACGAAAACCCAACCTCGGAAGATCACAGAAGTGATACTGTCGATGTCATACTCGTTTACCAAAAGTTGTTGGAAATCATTAGGAATTCTAGCATATTCTCCTTCGAAAAGTGATAACCTCAATGGAGTAATTTCATTCAAGTTGACAAAATGGTAGTTCTTACAATTGTACACTTGCATGTGTGCGTTAACATCGAGCTCCCTTGCACCAGCGCCTCGCTGCATCTCTTGTGAAGTGATCAAATCATTATATCTATCAGGAGCTCTTGTGTCTGATAGCGACAAGCCAGTGATATCGATGTATAAGCCAGTATCCATGTCAATAAAACGGGCATCAATGCTATTTTTTCCATTACCTCTGCCTCTCTCAGTAATGAATGTGCCACAATCCAAGAAATAGCGTCCATACCTTATTTCACCTTTTACAGTCGCAGCATCATCACCAAAATCAACTATTATAGATTGGTTGAACATACGAGACAACCGATGTAAGTCATCGATAGGCATCTGGACATCAATGTCATTATCCCATGGGAAAGACACAGCGTTCCAGTACCAAGCAAGTAGTGAACCATGTGCAATCCATGTACTCAAGTCATTCGAGTTGGTCAACCTGAGCCAAGCTTTGATCAAGCCATGTAATGCAGGCAGTTGATTATCAGTAAAGTTAATGATTCCATTGAAAAATTTCCAATCGTAATGAGCACCAAGTGCCCAGTTTTTTTCCGTTTTTATTAGGATAGCTTCAGAGAAGTATTTTGGCGGAGATGGGAGACTTTTGGAATATTGAAGTGAGTTGTAGTACAGTTGATCAGATGGTGATAATGAACCTTCCTTGGCGCCTGATAACTGTTCCAAATACTTATCTGTATTTTCGGTGAACTGTTCATGTGTTAATCGCTTCAAGTATTCAGGTTGCGTGGACGTTGTGGCTGTTTTTGTCGTATTCACAAGATTCAAGAAATTGCTGAATTCCGCCCTGACATTCAATTTCACGTTGCCAGTTGAAGCTTGTTCTTCTTTATGTTCCAGTATGTAGTTGTTGAAGATGTCTGAGTTGAATAATCTGACTTTATTGTTGTCATCATCCAGAATAACTTGTTTTTCAATTTGTACAGCCAAGGTCTTTGACCTTGGTAACAAGAATTGGATTGATTTTGGGAACGGCATAAAATCATTCAAATATGATTTACCTCCGATAAGCTTTCTATTGGTAGAGGATCTACCTCCATCAGAATAAATATGGAATCCTGACTTGTGTGTGTTATTTTGAATCAACTTTAGGTTCTTCTTGAAGAGAAGGTATTCCTCGCTGGGGGATTCCAGGTCTTTAAGACTCAGCAACGTTGCTTCAATTTCGTCATCTTGCAAGCAGAAAGTCGTATGGGAAAGCAATTCGCTCAAGGCATTTCTAGAAGGATTAAAAGTAGTAAAGTCAAATGATTTGCATGTGTCTTTACTTAGTTTCAAGTATAAAGGTGTTAACGCTGTCAAGTCGACGTAGTCACCCCAGTGGAATATTGGAATCGATAAGGGTTTTCCATCTCTTAGTTGCTGAGAGAGATAGTGTAAAATGAGACCGAATGTGAATCTTGGATCAAAGTGCTGGAATTGAGCCAACTCTGAATAGGCTGGATTGAGAGCAGCAGCATCGGGGTCTGTCAAGTTATCTTGGCCTACTTTGTGAGGCATCTTGATGGAAGTGAAGTTCTCATTATTAGGCTGACCTATATTGACTCTGAACAAGTTGATTCTATGAGAATCATCAAGGTCTTTCAGACTGTATTGCGATTCGAACTTTTGCTTAAGTTCTTTATTGAATCTGTGAATTCCTTGAACGGACTCAGCAAGATCATCTAGATCTAAACTATCAATATCCAACAACAGTCCACCACGATCATCGTCTTTGTCTTTTATCGTTACCAAGCTATGGAATGTAGATATCTTGAACAATAGTAGCTTTTCCTTCACAGTCTGAGGAATATACTCTTGGAATGCACTGTTGGAGTTGCGACTGATGAGCGAGGGGATGATCAACTGCAACAGTACCACAATAAATGTGAACACAATGATCTTGGACCTTTTCCTAAGCATGATAGTGCGCAGAGCAGGTTAGTTCATCAAGTGCTTTCGTCTTGAAAGAAAAACACCACTTATTTATATTACTTTATAGTTCACTCCCACAAGTTCGATCACCAAAGCCCCAGAGGAAACCTTCGTACGATTGTAGCTCGGTTTGGGGCCCTAACTACGGTACAAAGATGATGTTAAACATACAACAAAATCGAAACCAGGCTTAACGTTCGTGTACTGAAATTATGCTTTGAACTGTTGCCGTTTGTGGGATTGAGACCGGATGCGTCGAGAGAAAAGCCACCAACAACATGAGTTAAGCCACCTTGGTGCTAAAATTTCCACTAGTAGCTTCGCATTGCTATCTCGCCGGGTTTTGTACCTTGTGCGAGACCGCTGAACAACCAAGAGGACGGAAGTTGGGGACAGCTTCGTTCAGTCTTCGTTCTTCATAAGTACACCAGTCCCATTGCAGAACCTGGGTTGCCCAAAGAACTCAGCTGTACAAACAAGGTATTCGCTCTTCGGTGCGCTAGTTCCAAAGTATTTCATTCCTTCTTGACTCTAATCCTCATTCGTCCGTTCCTTCCGTCTGCAACGGGATTCATGGTACCTGTGAAGATCCAGTCTGTTTTGCCTAGGGGTGTCACCAGACTGTTGATAATATGCTTTTGCAAAATGTCGTAGATGTTGACGTCATCGAAAAAGTCGTGCTCTTGAGTGGTAAAGTTCACAGAGGATACGAGGCGAACAAGGCGCAAAGTGGGCATAACTAGTTGTGAAGATATTGATTATAGCTCTCAACAAGGCTGCGTTTTGATATTAGAGATACAAGGCTGAAACTAAGTCTTTTTGGATCGCACAAGGCTTGTTTTTGCTGACTCTTTTACCACGTTCAGTAAGGGCAACATCCGTTGAATACGAAGTCTGGATAGTCTTAGATTATTCCTATTCCACAGTACTTCCCGTTGAGCACTCAAGAGGCCATTCCCAGAGCACCCAAGAGAACATTCCCAGAGCACCCAAGAGAACATTCCCAGGACACCCTCCCAAGCTACTCCATTGAATACCTATTCTCCACAAACTACCCCAATGAAACTAAAAATTGGATGCTTGCAGTTCAATCCCTTGCTTGCTCAAAAGGATAGAAATATAGAGGTCATAAAGAAGATCTTGCATGCTTCTGCTTTAAAACCAGATCTCTTGGTACTACCTGAATTGGCAGTTACAGGCTACAACTTCGCCAGTAGCGATGACATTGTACACCATCTAGAAGAAAGAGGAGCTAATGGGTCAACACCATCCATAACTCTTGCCAAACAACTTTCATTGAAATACAATTGCTTCACCCTTATGGGCTATCCTGAAATATATAACAAAATAACATATAACTCGGGAGTTTTGATAGCACCAGATGGCTCTGAATTGTACAATTACCGAAAAACCCACTTATATGAGACTGACGAAGTGTGGGGATGTCAAGAAAACCCCAATAAAGCGAAGTTTGAATCTATAGACGTTATTTTCGATAAACTGTATTATACCAAGGATCGGGAGAGCAAAAAGGATTTCAAACGGTACAAGGTGAACATTGGAATTTGCATGGATCTCAATCCGTATCAGTTCAAAGCTCCCTTCAACCTGTTTGAATTTTCAATGCAATGTTTCCACCAAGAAGCTGATTTGATTCTTTGTCCAATGGCCTGGCTTTCCCCCAACCTGCCTTCGATTTTGACATCTCTTTCGTCGCTGGAGAAGTGGAAAATGGGAAAAGAGCTTGAAAATAAGTATTTTTCGGAATCAAAGAACTACGTAGTGAATAATGATGAGCCACCAATGCTAGATTCGACGAGAACTGACTTTGAGCACTCAGTACCAGACTGTTCCACCATCGATTACTGGATCTTACGTTTTTTCCCATATTTAGCACACCCCAATAGTTTTGCATCCAAGTACTATCGGAATATCCCTGTGACTGTGGTTACATGCAACCGTGTGGGTGTGGAGCGTGATGTGGTATATGGTGGATCGTCTAGTATTTTTCAATTCAGCAATACAGCACCACTGGATGAAATAGACCATAGGAACCCAAGTGTAAAAGTTTTGGGCAGTTTGGGTCGCGGAAACGAAGGGTTGCTTATTCGTGAAATAGAATTGGAGGACTAGACGGTAACTAGATGACTTCGAAAGAAAATTCCACCCTTAGAGAACCTTTGGAAGTATCAGAAATGTTCACTGAAATTTTCGCATTGAGAACAATTTTTGCAGCCTAATGATTGTGAAGATTGTGAGAGGGTCTGAGGATGCGGCAAGAGGACTGCCTTCACTCACTGTCTGAGACATTTAGCGTATCTTAATACAATGCACCTGCGTATCCCGAGAGCCTGTAGTTGTGCATTATTTCAGGAGTGAGGTGCAGACATTGCTGAAGGTCAATAAGCCAGAGCATGGTTGCTCACAACGCACACTGTTGATCAGGAGACTTCTTGATAACAATAGAGTCATGCTACCAGCACCGTAGGCAGTGAACACTTACTATCAAGGTAATGAAATGGATATAATGTCAAGGTGCCACTAATGTTCCGTCTGTCAGTCGCAAAAGTCTGGTCTAACGTTGTGCGCCTCAAAACCGTACTTATTCAGGGCTCGTGAATAGTACCTGGATGACCAAGGCAAATAACTAGGTCCCCCTTGGCACTTGCAGGCTAACCATCATGGTACCTGTGTGTCAAATTGATGGTTGCATCATTAGATAGAGTAATTTTAGCCAACATTTTCTAGTAGTTTAAAAGTTGTGCTTTTAGGGAAAGTACGAAATGAGATGCAGGTATATTGTCGCAGGACTGCAAGAGAATGCTGAGGAAATGCTACTTCAGTGCTAACACTCAATTCTTGACCTAAACTCTTGTAGTTCGTCATATAGCACCATCTCCTACGGCCCATGTCGTAAGGCTTGGTTATTGCGTGTCATGTATATTAGGTCCATCAAAGGCCCTATCTCCTCGATTGTTCTTTTTGTGCTTGACCGCCACAGCGCACTGGCCGTCAAGCCTTGTTAGCCTTGTATGGCCAACTAGAGTCTCCAGTGTATAATACTGCAGCACGAACGGCTTCGAATCCATGAGCACTCCCAATATGAATTGCAAATACTTGTCAGTACTTTTCAGTGAAGCCTCCCACTTGGGGTGCTACCCTTCGTTCCTCGTGGCCCCTCATTCACCGTATACCCTCACTCATCGCACACCCTCATTCACCATATACCCTCACTCATCGCACACCCTCATTCACCGTATACCCTCACTCATCGCACACCCTCATTCACCGTATACCCTCACTCATACCTCTTTTGCTTCTTCTCCATGCCCTCCACTCACACGGACAGTAGATTATGCACAATGCACAACAAGTAACTGTGCATGAGCGTTTCAACTTAGGCACGAATTCTTAATACGTTTCATGCTACCCTTTCACAATGGAGTAGTGATGAGGTTGTCCGAATCAGTCAAGATAACGCAACACAGATAAGCGGAAGGCTGAAGAATGAGATATGAAGTTTCAGATACTTGAGTGTTTTGAGCATCAACTTGGTCTCGTCAGACGCAACTTTGAGCCTTGGGCAAATTGGTGCTCAAAAGCTCAAACTTATCACACTGTAATTTTTAATAAGCCCGATAAGGCTTGACCAATGGCTTCCACAGTGAACAATGATACCAAGCCTGCGGTGTCTGGTGTGCGGTGTTCATTGCTCCTCTCCACGGCCCAGCTTGTAACTTCCATAGTTGACAACCTCTACCACGAATAACCACTATATATAACCTCTTCGCAACCTCTTCGCACAGTCAACGTTCATCCGCAAATTGCTTCAACTGCTCCACAAAGATCACTTTTAGTCGCATCGACCAGCGAAAATTCACAAAACCGCAGAAGGCCAAGAAAATATCCCCGAGATCGCATGAATTTAGCATAAAGAAAACTTATATAACCAACATGCCCAACCTTTGAAAAGATATATTGTATCCAGCAAGTTTCTTATGGTTTGTTGATACTTCACACGCTACTTGCTCACCATTCGCCATGTTCATACACTATAAGAAGTTCCTCAGGATAATATTCCTCTTGGTGGTGGCCTACTCCCTATTCGTGGTAATATCCAGAGTACATCCATCGCTAAGATCTGGAATCAGATACTGGAACAATAAGCCAAACGATTTGGCGATGCATGCAGACCCATCGTTTGCACCCAAGTTCGATAAACTCATCGAGATCAAGCTCGAAAACGACTTGAATAACCAGTTCTGGAGACTCAACCCAAGCATAAAGATCCCAACAACCTTTGAAATACCGAAGGACTTTGCCAAGAAGGACATATCTGACTTTGACCCCAGAATGACCCTTGCAGTCTATTTGAGATGGATTTCCAAGAATAACTCAACCTCTATCCCATTCCACTGGCTGGACTGGATCGATACAGCACCTTTGAAAACGCTTATGGAGAATGGCAAAACAAATAATTGTAACGAACTATTCGAACTATCAGATGAAGCAAAGTCGATATCGTCAAACGTCAAGAATCCTTCTCAATACTGTACTCAAGAAGATACTGCACTTGGATTCAAGATCACCGAGGAGTCAGGTCAACAAACAGAAGATAAGCATAAGGTCATCGGTAAAGCCCACTTATACACCCAATTCCCAGCACCTAACAAACTTGTGTTTTTGACTGATCAAGGCTCATTTGAGATCCCAGTTGAAAGCCAAAAGAATGAGCTTTCTCAGAAGATTTCAAGGAATGGAATGCTTTCGGTCTTCTCAGAAGGTGAGACAGTGAATGTTATTGAAGAGTACAAAAGCTTTTCAGACCACGTAAACCTGAACAAAACTGGAAAGAACTCCGACAACTGGCCCTCTGAGATCCATTTGAACCCAGATGATTTCGAAGTTGATGCAAAGGAAGAAATCAAACTTTACTCAAATGATGTATCCAAGAAAGATTATGTTCTGTCTTTACAGATATCGCTTGACACAGCGGACCCTAAAAAATACTTCCATGAAGCATATTTGGCTAATCTGGTTCCGGATAATTGGAAAGGTGCCCATTATGATTGGAAGTTCTTCAACAAGTTAAATGTTGGAGAACCAGAACAGTTGATGTCTCTCCACAGATTACTCAAGAATTGGTTGCATTTCACTAGAGACAACAAAATTAATACATGGGTAGCCCACGGTTCCTTACTTTCATGGTATTGGAATGGACTCCTATTTCCTTGGGATACTGATATCGACGTTCAAATGCCAATTCTGGATTTATACAAATTGGCTAGGGATTTCAATCAGTCATTGATTGTCGAACGTGTCAGTACCCCAGAAGACGGTTTTGATGGGGTCGGTCGTTACTTCATTGATGTTGGCTCTTCGATAACTTACCGTGAAAGAGGGAATGGTCGTAATAATATCGATGCTCGTTTCATCGACACAGATACTGGATTGTACATTGATATTACAGGAATGGCATTGACAGATACCTCGGCACCTTCAAGATACAACCCTCCTAATTCCAATCAGAACAATATGGAGAAGAACAAGCAATTGAAGGTGTTCAATTGCCGTAATCAGCACTTTGTAAAGTTCGACGAAGTGTCTCCATTGCGTGCTGGAATAATGGAGAACCAGCTTGGTTACTTTCCTCATAATTACCAACAAGTCATGAAGAATGAGTATGGGCAAGATTGTCTCACTGCATGGAACTTTGGTAACTACTACTACGATGATAATTTGCGTAATTGGATTCTCACAGAACTGATACTAGAGTACATGGAAGACCCACTGGCATGGTGTGAAGACTTTGTCTTTGATCTGGAAGATGATTTCTTTAATAAACCCAACTATGACCTTTCCAAGCCACGGGACACTGATAAAAATAAGGGATCCAATATTAAGAGATTAGTAGGAATTATCGAAAAGATCCGCTTGAGGAAATTGACAGTTGCAGACTACTTGAGAATCCTTACAGATGATCATATATTTCAAGAGTTTGTGATAAGCAGAAATATCACCAGGGTGCATACAATATTGAGGCTGTTCCACGAGACCTCGGAAAAGGTACTACTGTACGCCAGACTGGACACTAGTTACGTGGGATACCCAATGCGGAATGATTTGTATATAGATGGTCTTCTCCGGAGGTTTTAGAGATCAACAGTGTATGTCTTGAATAATGAAGTTTTTTAAATACCAAAAAGGTATCAAATTGTAGTGTTGTAGAAGATGTTTAGATGAAGAAGAAAGGCATCTGTCGGAAGCTTCCGCGAGATGTGATACGGACGGTTTTGGGGTACGATGGGGTAAATGCTCATTTGGATTCGAGAGTCTGCTTATTATTAATGCTAGCGTACCAATATCAAAAGGAACCCCAGGTTGGTGCGCGTGCTGGCTGAAACTTGAGCAGCTGCAACTTGAGCAATCCCCTAGGACTCGACACTCTGAGTCCCCGACTGCTATCATCGGATCTAGATTCTTGTTGGCCTAATAGAGAATTTCATCACAGACAGCATCGTTTCGACCCCACTTACCCTGCTTCAATGGCAAGTGATCTTCCGGTTATTGTCATGTCAAGACTGTAGGAAGTGAAGGAAAGGAGGCCCCTTTCCAGGGTATCACAACCCGTTGAAGCAAGCCGAGATTTGTGCTTTTTTGTGGCACAAGGGTATTGGGGGGAGTATTAGAATTAGGGAGAAGATAGAATGGATCCAGCGAATGGAATGATTTAAGCCTTGCTTGCTTCATTGATGCAGATACTAATACGATGAAGATTAACATTGGGATTCTGTGGTAGTCTCTAGTGGTTCTAGTGTCACATGCATTGGGACGCCAAGTGCTAAACGCGTAGTCGAAGTGACATTAAATAGACCCATACGACTTCTGGTTGGCCATAAAATCATTTCTCAAGTCGTTTCTTTGAATTTGAACCAGTTATGAAGCGTCAAATGGATATAACTCCAACAGGTTGACAGAGCTATTGCATCTGTGTAAATACCTCGGAAATCCGACTGCCACTGGTGCAACGCGGATCAAATTCTCCGGATTAATACGAGTGTGCATACAACCGAACAGACTGGTGCCTTCTCCAATAACCTCCCCATACCCGCAGGACAAGAAAATGAACCCCATTCAACGATCTATTCAAAGATCAACACAAACCTCTCGTCCAATTAACTATTCCAACCCCATACTGATCTTCTATTAGTGTTCACAGAGCAGAATGGGTGGGTCTGCATAAGCCGTCACTGCAAATTATCTACACCCACCCAGTATGAAGGAGGAGGTGAGGCTATGAATCTTGATGAAACGCTCGTGGTACTTGAAGTTTGAGGTGCTCAACGGTGCCAGTAGGTTGTTTTTAGTGGACTTGAAGTTATATACATGCTTTCAACGTAGATTTCGGAGTAATTGCGGAGAGACCTATTCGGGATATTTTAATAGTTGATTTAACAAGCTCCAACACATTCTCGTTGAATATTTGCAGAATAAATTGCAAAAATCTCAAAATTTACATGGACACAGTTTCTTGAGCTTACAGGAATCTACAATGAAGGAATCTACAATAAAGGTACCTACCACAGCAACTAGGCAATTTCACCTAAAGCGCAACCAACACATTCCAAGATCAAAGCGAACTATGACAGTGACATTCCCCGTCAAAAATAGCAACACACAACAAGCAAGCAATCTTAAACCTCCTAATACCAGACAATCTTGTACGAAACACGGTCTTCCAAACTCCAAACCAACTCTCAAAGTCAACGCCAGTACCACCACCCCTCCCCATCTCCTTCATCTCCTTCATCTCCTTCATCTTCTTCATTTCCTTCATTTCCTTCATCTCACTCCTATTTATTTTTCGTCGCCTTGATTGCCCAAAATGTTACATGATTGTAGTTTTCACATACTCTACTTCACGGTTAGCAGTAGGTAATTCTATGCCCCACTTCCCATGGAGGTCGCCCTTGTAAATCCTTTTCCATGGTTAAAAGAAACAATTTGAATCTTCCCAAAGTATCTTGCCCTAAAACGTCTGTTGATGGCACTGGAGACGAGGCAAGGTGTGGGCATGGAAATGGTAGTGGGGGAAATATTATGTGAGCTGGGCCTCATCTCATTTGTTTGCTACTCGAGATTTGTCACTATGTTATCATTCTATTGTATTGCTAGCAAAAAAATAATCGGTGACTCCGCGTCGCACCATTAATAGCACGGATCATCCAGTTCAGCACCCTGGCCAGCACCGAGACCACTACCAGGCGAGCACTGAGACAGCCCCCACTGCCAGGTCAGCACCTAGACCGCCCCCCACCACTCCCTACACTGGTCCAGCCATGAACAAACACAGCCTGCTTGTCAGTCATCACCGCACCCTCCTCCCAACCCTACAACTATCTGCTTCGTGCCTCCACCTCTCGACGAAGACTCGCTTCACGTTCCAGACTCCTTGCTCGATCGGGCCCAAAAGTGACGAATTGAGCACAGGCGGAACTTCCAATCCTCCCTTTTGTAATTGCTTTTCTCAAACTTTCTAAGGCTTTTTTAAAAAAGAAAATTCATTTTTTTTTATCGGGTCTTCTCGAGAGATAACACCCTCTAAATTATTCATATAAATACGGTAGTTTCCCATGTCTTAGTAATTTAGTTTCTGATTTATTCTTCTTCATACAATACTTCAAAATGCAATTCAAACAAGTCGCCATCGCTTTAACTGCTGCCACTGCTGTCTCAGCCGTCAACAACACAACCAACGGTTCTAACACCACCTCTTCCGCCAACGCCGCCGCTCAAATCGGTGCTGCTGGTTTCGTCGGTGCTGTCGCCGCCGCTGGTGTTGCTTTATTATTGTAAGCTTTTTAACTAATATACAAGTTTATTTTCCAACTATTCACCATCAAAAGTGTAGTTGAAGATTATCATCTGCCCACCGCTTCCAATGGGCATTAGTACTTTTTATTTATTCTTGGATCTAGGGAGAGGTCGAGTTAATTTAATCTTATTTGTTTGCTTTTAGTTCAGTTTATGATGTTTGGATCACTTGTGATTCAAAGGTAGGGTATTTATTACCGTTTCTATAATCTTTTATAGCAATATAAAATTAATGAAAAAAAAATGGATGTAGTACAGCAGGCTGCTCAGCATGTGCGAGTTACGAGTAGAACAGTTCCCCAGCATGTACGAATAACAGAAGATTTCTTCGAGGCACAAGATGAATTCCAAGGAGGTTGCTCTCGAGGCAGTTTTAGTACTTTAGGCGCATGCATACACCTTATTTCCGGCACGTTTAGTCGAACGGAGGTCCGGTCGAGATGTTTACGTGCTGGCTGGGACACACTGGAGACGGTACTTCTTTGGGTAACTGTTTTGAACGGTGGTCGTAAGATGGTTAGAGTTAGTGAATGAGGTTGGCAAACGGTAGCTCGAGCTAGCGTATCCCGTAACTTCAGTGTCATGAGCAGAAATCAAGAAAACGCGCTAAGTTCGTGAAGCCATAGTAGGTCAGTTGCAAGGCACATTCCAATTGAACAACGTCAGTATGTTTGCCAGACGTTCTTTGTGTAGTGGTTGGTAGGCATTTAAAGTATTCGTCATGGAGCTGGAATCGTAAACAGATTCACAATAACGAATTTGGTGGTTCGATGGTCTAGAATCGACTGGGGTACCACGTTGTGGAGAAGAATTGGATGTGGAGACTGCGAGAGTTGAAGTATAGCTGCAAAATAGGTGCGTAGACGACTAGCTGAGTGAAGTGCAAGTAGACGATTAGCAAGTGTATTAGATGAGGTGTAGAGAACGAGATTACAATGAAGCTAGTAGAGGCACTTGTGTGGATGAATCTTGAGAAGCAGTTCGAGTTATTCCGTTAGCTGCATTGATTTGTCCTGCTGACCAGATAGTAACATTGGATGTGTAACCTTCAACTTAATAGACAAGTTGAGAAGATGCTATTTTTGGGGCCACCTGCTGATGCTGCACCTACTGATGCTGTTTTACTACTGCCGCACCTCCTTGGTGCTGAAATTATCAATCCTTCTGTTCCTGTCTTGTTGAACTCCCACCCATAGGCCCAGTACAACGGTTCCCACCTCGAGCCACCTCAGTTCCATTTACCTCAGTTCCATTTACCTCAGTTCAATTTACCTCAGTTCCACTTACCTCAGTTCAATTCTTCCTTCCTTCATACCTCCCCCATTTCATAACTACCTCGGTCTTCTTCAAGATACCGCAATCCCTCCCTCCATCCAGAAATATCCATCCACACTCTATTGATATATTTTCTCCTCTATCCACTGTTTATGGGTGCAAATTGGGTGCAAATGTTGATGTCATTCAAACTATCACATGGGGGGCCACTTTCATATGACGTACCCACCCAACCTTTTTTTCCATCTCTTACCAGTGGGGCCCATGAGGGGGTTTGCCATCCCTAGTTGACAGTCGATAAAGGATGGTAAATAAACTACAGCCACTTGCTAAATATAGTGCTTCAGCTGTGAAGTGAAATTATATGCTTCAGGTTAGACTGCAAACTATAATTACCGCAAAGGGTTGCAAGATTACAAGAGGCTGGACCCTCCCGATTACAATACTGGAGTCAAAATACAGTTTGTTTCAACCTGGGCCATCCGCTTTTAGACACTGCTTGAACATTGCCATGAAATTCAACAAAACTTGATGACACTTCATGACTTTCACCCTAGCCTAATCACAACGGGGTAAAGGAACCTAGGAACTGGCTTGTAGGAGGCAATCGAGGGTGTTGCCCGCCAATTGCTCCTCGTACCCCCTTCTATATACATCTCTACTACAAGTTTACTCCGCACTATGCATACTGACTTTAATTCAGCTCAACACCTTTCCTACTCCGTCGAATCAGGTTCCTGGGAATACTAAGTAATGTGGGGAGTACTGTTGGGAAGAAGTGGTCACCAAGTTGCCTTAAAAGACACTGGAATTGCTTCACCCACTAGGACACAGTGAAAGCACGCCACACAGCTTACCTTTTTTTGACTTTCACCAGTATAAATAGGTATATGGAATTCCAGTTGATGGCTTCTTATCTCAGTCCAAGATAAAAGTACTATTCCACTTGAAGGTGCAAATAAAAAATTACAACCCTGAACCTGAAACGGTTGTCCTTCCATTGCTGTCCACCTATCTATCCGTCCACCTACCTACCCGTCTACTCAACTCACCGAATCTGATTCACCCTCCTTCGCCAACTGATCAAGACAGGCTGCAAATTATCACATTCACTTTTAACCCCAGTCGCACGACCATATTTCACACTTCATTGAATTAAATATACGAAACCCCAACATGACTAGTTTCCACAACTTCCACCAGTACCCCAGCACAATGACTACGGATGGTACCAAGGCAACAAGGAAACGAGCACTGAAAGCTTCAGTGTTGTCGGAGGACGAAAAGAAAGCACATCATATAGCCTCCGAACAAAAGAGAAGAGAGAATATCAGGTCCGAGTTTGACAACATTGTGCTGCTCACTCCAACATTGGCGGAACTGGAGAATAGATCTGAGTTGAACATCTTGACCAAGAGTGCCGACTTCATTGATTATTTGAAAGAAGAGAATGTCAAACTATTGGAATTATGTCATAGAAACGGCATCAAAGTTCCTAAGAATTTGAATTATGACGGCCCAACTAGCGATGGGAGTGATGTTACTAAGTAACACTTCATTATTTTACCTCCCATTTACGACTGTTAGTTGCAGAAACTACTTTACGATAGTGCTGAGTTATCTCCAACAGCAAAGACACGCGATACAAGAATCCCAAACCCCCTTGCCATTATTACTTACATTTGATAACCAATTATGGTTCTTTCACTTCTTCCATCACGACTCTACGAATATTGATAATTTATGAACATATTAATAACCAAGGGTGTAGTATTTGCTGTAGGCAAGTGATTCTGTCATTGCTGTAGCCTACAGCCGTTCGTCCATGCCCAAGTCTCATTCTTCTATAACTTAGTATTATTGGGAGTATCTATTTCCTCTTCGATACCCTCTTCTACCACCCCACACCATTCTCTCCTATGGACCTCTATTCTATGGTAACAACAATAGCATAGTCAAAATTGTCTCCACCATAATCATAAACGTTCAAAACAGGCAAGAATTCGCCAGTGAATGGACTCTTGATCCTGTTGAAATTCTCTGGACTGGCCATCAACCTAACATGGTTCTTTCCAAATTTGTTTAGAATCGAATCAACTTCAACCGGGTCATTGGTGAACCCTGTAGTTATGTATGTTTCTTTTACTTTCAGGACACTTGTGAACACCTTATTGAATTCGATGGGCTTCTCTCCATCGTCACTATCGTCTTCATACATATCACTCATTTCTTGGTAGCTTATTCCACCCCATTCGACATCTGCTCCCCTTGGAAGCATCCGCACCTTAAGAACTATTAATTTATCATAATTCAGACTATTTGTCATAGATTTCCACACCTTCCGTACTATCGGCCCGTACAGCTCATCAACTATGAAGCACAATACAGAGGCAAACTCGCGGACGTTTATCATATCAGTCACACGATATAAGTGTTGTAACGATAACAACGTGTTGAATAATGGACATTCCCCAGTAAGGTCCATCAGAGATGGAACCAACGGGATTTGGCCCGACAATGTAGCTAATTTATAGCTGTTGTAGCGCTCCTCCACAATTGCCTGAGAGTAAGGGCCGATGTTCTGAGGTGCCCAGTATGATCTTGATCTGATGTGTATACCTTGCTTTTTCTGATTGGCTTTAAGAATCGTACATGATAATTGGATGTTTGAAGTACAAGTTTCCACACAAATTCTTGAGGGTGGAAGATAGAACTTCTCAAAGTATCTTTGGTAGACTTTGTTGACTTGTTGAAAATGAGACATATCCTTTAGTAGCAAGGTTATATGCTGGATATCATTCAACGATAGGTTGTTCTCTTTGCATATTGTACACAATTGGGAAAATATTTCATCAGTAGCCTCTGAAACGTTTTCATTATTACTTGTGAGGTTTGAGACATAGAGCTTTGTTGCAGTGTTTACTATTCCAAGCTTGAGGTTACTTGACCCAACACTGTGATTAGGTTCACTTGTAGTTTCACAAACAACATTTTGGAACTCATCCTTCAAGTCTTGATAGATTTCGTCAAATTGTGGTTCTAGCAAACTGGGTGCTGCCAACTCAAAGTCTTCATCCTGTGTCTTATCCACAAGCTCGACTTTCAATCGTACGTAGCAAACATCACCATTTGGTTCTTCCAAAATTTTTGTATCAAGAATTTGCAACCTCTTTTTAAAGATTTGAGAATCCAAGACCAAGGTTTCAAACTCCCCCCCTTCACCACAAATGTGAACGTCGTACATTTGATTCAACTTGACCAATTTTGGGAACATTTGTGATATTGACTTGACCAAGTCATTTGAGCTCAACCCAATCGCTGCAACCTTTATCAAACGGGCATCCAATTCACTTAAACACATCTCTTGCATTAGATCATATTGCGGTCTTTGCCACAAATAACACAAGGATGTAAGCCCCAACCTATCGCAAACATTCTCCACTCTAGTTCTTTGATAATGAGATAATATAGCTCCACAACTAACCCCCAAAACATCAGGATGCTCTTCCTGGATCTTCGACAATAGCACATAGAGGTCTTCGATTTCATCGTTTTCTGTGATTGAATACTCCAATTTTTGATTGGCAGAAGTACCATTTATTGCTTGTCTGTACAACGGCACTCCAAGGCATTGCCCATAATTATCAATTACCTCATGCCCAACTGTTTGGAACATGAACGAGTCCATCTCATCTGTACCGACATTGGCAGGATGTAGGTTACCCAAGGCCACCAATTCATGACCCTGTGATAGGCAATGCTGGATATTGAAGAAGGAATCTTTGCCTCCTGAGATCAATGCTAGAAATTTCATGGCTCTTAGTCTATCTTCTGATCCAATTAGTCGACTGGGTATTCCGATCAAACAAGCATCAACTTCCGCAAACGATACCCATAGAGATGGAGATAGCCCAAAAGAGGTCACATTTTACAGTCCCAAATATACGCTGAGACGAGTTAACCTGAGAACGGACCTATAAATGTATACTGAAAAATTAGATGGGCCTGAAAAATTTTCGTATCGATTTCTCATTAGTATAAATTGGTCTTAATTCCCACCGATTTCAAAATACATTTAGTCCTCACCAAAATCAGTCAAGATGCCAAGTATGTGAAGAAATCTTATATTGAACAACAGTGATAGCTTAAATCGATTGCAGCGAATTGTCTTAGTAGGACTGTCCGTTGCAGTATCGTTTGAGGTTCGGGTCCTCCATATCTTCGAAAGCTTTATGCCTTCGAGATATTCTTTTATCTATTGTGACTGAATTCCCGACACTTCAGTTACAAGCTTGTGAAAGCAAGTTGATATTTCAACATACTCCCAAGGAGTATGCGTGAGTTTGTGGTGTTCCTTGGAGGTTTTTGGACATCCTTGGTTACTACTGTTCTAATGAGAGCACTTATTGTATGAATGATTTATATCTTTTAAGGACATTACTTTTCTATAATCAAGAGAAAGTGTACCATGATACTAAACTTCAATGCATAGAGATGCTCTTGTAGTTCTGAAGCCAAGATTGCCAACGCCAAAGTCAACGCACAACCACTATTGATATACCAACTTGAACAAGTTTTAAAAGACTCTGGGAGACCAACTCATCTAAGTGAAACTAAAGCCGTTCTCAATGAACAACCGCTAACATATTATTAGGAGCCCCAAGAACTTACTCTAAGACTTACACCGTCCCAAAGACTCCTTACGACTCTGCTCGTTTGGATGCTGAATTAAAGTTAGCTGGTGAATTCGGTTTAAAGAACAAGAGAGAAATCTACAGAATTGGATTCCAATTGTCCAAGATCAGAAGAGCTGCTCGTGATCTTTTAACCAGAGACGAAAAGGACCCAAAGAGATTATTTGAAGGTAATGCCTTGATCAGAAGATTGGTCAGAGTTGGTGTTTTATCCGAAGACAAGATGAAGTTGGATTACGTCTTGGCCTTGAGAGTTGAAGATTTCTTGGAAAGAAGATTGCAAACCCAAGTTTTCAAGTTAGGTTTAGCCAGATCTATCCACCACGCCAGAGTTTTGATTTCCCAAAGACACATTGCCGTTGGTAAGCAGATTGTTAACATTCCATCTTTCACTGTTAGATTGGACTCTCAAAAGCACATTGACTTTGCTCACAACTCACCATACGGTGGTGGCAGAGCCGGTAGAGTGAAGAGAAAGAACCAAGGTAAGGGTGAAGCCGAAGACGAAGAATAAATTTGATACCTAGTATCTTGTATTTAGTTTTCACTAATAAAGTTTTTTTCTTTATGTATTTTATTGTAATATAGTTGTTAATTGTTAAGTGGTTGTTGTAGAGTCTTGAGGCAGATGGGGTAGGTTTGAAGTGGAATGTACGCCACTAGTAGGAGAATCTTCACAGATGCAGCGTGATGAGATGCCTCCGCCAGAGCTGAAGATATGTGACCCCTAGGGCCTTGAGAACCTGACACATTGTACTTTAGCATTGTACGAGCTGTCGCAGAAATAGCATCAAGGGCCCCATTTCTTGCCCGTATAACCCCTAGTACTTCAAAAGCATCATCACTACTGGGTACTCCGTCATAGTCGTAAGCGTAGCCTTATCTCATAGATCACGTGCAACAGAACCACACTAGGGCTCCAGCCGTGACCAACAAACATCCCATCTGCGGAAACATCTTCAGCGCAATACGTTAATTCTCTTCAAAAAAATCTGCCTCTGTCTCAGAATCTCAGCAGTAGGAAAAAATTTCAATATAGATGGATTTTTCATTTGCTTGAAATCCTTTCTGAATAGTTCACCAAAATCAAATAAAAAATGGGTAAATCGTAAGTGGCACCGCTGTTGAAGGGAGATATGTATATGAGTGGGCGACCAGTTTACCAGTGAAATGTCCGATCAACGTGCTTTAAAAACGAGTTGAAACGTTTGACTTCAAAGTGTTGAAATTTCAAGCACATTAAACGACTAAACGGCAACATGGTATCAAACAAGAGGAATTGCATGCACCCATATACAGCTCTGCTCCCAGGAATTCATCTCCAAATCATTACTAACATCTCTATAGTCGTGGTTACAGATCAGGTACTCGTTACGCTTTCCAACGTGACTTCAAGAAGCATGGTGCTATTCCATTATCTACTTACTTGAAGACCTACAACATTGGTGACATTGTTGATATCAAGGCCAATGGTTCTATCCAAAAGGGTATGCCACACAAGTACTACCATGGTAAGACTGGTATCATCTACAACATTACCAAGTCTGCTGTTGGTGTTATCATTAACAAGGTTCTCCGTGGTAAATACATCGAAAAGAGAGTCAACTTGAGAGTTGAGCACGTCAAGCACTCTGCTTGTCGTCAAGAATTCTTGAACAGAGTTAAGAGCAATGCTGCCGCTAAGTTGGAAGCTAAGGCCAGTGGTAAGACCATTGAATTGAAGAGACAACCAGTTAAGCCAAGAGGTGCTTACGTTGTTGCCACTTCAGGTAACGTTCCACAAACTTTGGCTCCAGTTGCTTACGAAACCTTCATTTAAGGAGTTTTCTTTATGAAGTTGGTTTACAGTAGAATGTGAGTAGCTTTGTGAATATACATACTAATGCGTGAATTGAAGATTGTACTTGTAGATGTGTGTAGTGGGCCGTGAGAATGACTTTAAGGAGAAAGCCATAGACTAGACGAAGCCTTGATAAGCGTGTGTTTGTGATTGCATATGAAGAGTATAACTGATGAAGGAGCTACCTTTAGGCTATCGATGTCAAAGAACTTCCAACTCGTGAAATTTTGATTGAAGCTGTTGTTTCTGATCTGAATACAATCATATAAACAAATCGTGCTTAGAATTGACCTGTGACTAGATATTAAAACTTTGGCAAAAGGTACTAATTAATATCCCGTCTTATTAAAGCAATACATAAGTATAAATAGCACTGTGATTTGGCAAGAAGTTCCAATTATACTTCTTCGCAGAGCACCTCTGATTCTTTTCTAGAGTTCCGTATATTGCAATCAAAAAGTACGACTTAAACGAATAGTAATGATACAAACAGAAAGCCTTGCCCCTCAATAAACTGAAAAGATTACAAGAATTGTAAAGAACTCCGCATGTTCTTTATTGAAGTACTTTTATAAGTTCTTCCATACTGAGCAATTTTGTTACAACGTCGATCTCTTATTTTTTGCACCCATACGGACCAGCTGCAAATTGCTCTGAGAGCCATTTATGATAACGCAAATAATAGACAGAGGTAAGGGGAATTCCTCTGGTATTGATATACTTGAAATGCTTTGACAGACAATAAGAACATCCGGGAACAACCCCCTGCATTGCTTCTTTACCTCTGCTTATGCTCAACGAAGCAATCACCCACACCTTGAATGTACTTTAAAGCAACGCATCGATGTTGAACGGAAACTACTGTGACAGCAACCTTCAATTAGTTTTGAGAAGAACTATTATCGAAGACGTGCAAATCACTCACTGGTACTAGCTTCACAGTCCTATACGTACCGTCTAGCTGTTAGTACCGTGGCCCTATTGACTTGTAGTGTAAACACTTCGCACATAGTGCGTTACCGGTTGCAATTACGCTATTCTTTCACATTATCCACTCCCAAAATAGTAAAAAAAGTATGAAACTAATCTGAGCAAGTAAATGGTCCTTTACCTAAACATTGGCTTCCTAATGATTTCCATTTTCTTGTTTGAAGCACCCAACTGTGTCGGTCTATTCCACTTAGGTCAACGACCTGCACATAACATAGTTTCAGTTGAAGCTTTCTCCAAAGATTACTTGAAGTAGCGTATATCATCGTTACGACCCAACATGTTCAATTGAAGGTACAAAAGTCCCTGCGAATGCACACAGACCCTCAATGATCAACCAAAAACTCAATGCATCTAATGGAACCTATAACGTAGCACTAAGTCTGCTTCCTCTCTGTCTTTTGGCATCCACGTGATCATGGCTAAATCTGGTAAGTATTTTTGGCCACTCTCCCAGCGACAGCTGATATAAAACTCACCAACAACATATCCCTTGTATTTGCTAGCACAGTGTGACCATGTCTGACGGTACGAGTCCTACAGTAACAGTCGAACAGAGGGTTCCTTCTGATAATGTCAAGGACAAATCCAATCTGTTCAGCAGCGCATTGCAAACATGGACTGAGATCGACTTGCCAAGCTTGCAAGATAAGCTAGACCAGCAAGGGTTGCAATTGAAAGACGAACAGAAGTCGTCGTTGCTCAGTAGGAAGAATTTGGCCGCTCGTACCAAAGAGTTTAAGAAATTGGATGACTCGGAGAAATTGGAGCTGTTCAAGTCATTGTTGAAGTTGTATCAGAACGAGATCGATACTCTTACCAACAAGAAGAAAACAGTGGAGAACTATTTCTTTGGATTCTACCGAGTGTTAGCAGAAGCTCCCGATCCAAGGCCGTTATTGGAATTGTCTGTTGATTCTGTATTGGAATTGTCAGAGGCCGAAGACTTGAGGCTTGAGATTACGAGATTAAACCAAGAGTTGGCCAAGAAGGCAGACTATGAGCAATTGAAGCAAAGACTATTGCGTAACGAGCAGAAAGCTGCAGAATCCCTAAGTACAAAATTAAATGCTAAGGAGGATGAGTTCATTTCTTTGATTGATGAGAAGGAATCCAATTGGCTAGAAAAGGAGAAGCAATTTCAGCTACAAATCAAACAAGCCCAGAATCAAATTGAAGAATTGAGAACCTCCAAGGAAGTCACTGAGTTACAGTTGAATCACAAGCCAGTTATAGAGGCAAATTCGGCTTCGTTGATGGCCGAGTTGGACATTGTGACTAGAGATGCAGAATCGTCCAAGACTCGATTATTTGAGTTGGAAAAGAGAAATGAGGAATTACGTATAAAATTATCCAAATCAGAAAGTAATATTGAGGTCAACAACTTGAAGGAAGAATTTACTGGCAAGCTTTCTGAATTGGAGGGCGAGAATGCTCTCTTGGTAGCCAATTTGGACCAAACAAGAAGAAAGTTGGAAACCCTCTCCAAGGAAAACGGCTCAAAGATAGATTCTTACAGTAGAGAAGTTTCTAAATTAAGCATTGAGATCAAGAATTTGAAATCGCGCTTGGAGAAGACTAGCGATTATGATGAGATCAAACACGAATTGCAGTTGTTAAGACAGATTGAATTTGGGCAGGAAGAAGACGACGAAGCAGGAGCTGCAACTGATGCAGATGCTAATAGTGATGATGAGACGGACACACACAATTCTGGGAACAATAAAATCGATGCCCTATTACTCCAGAGAAACAAAGCTTTAACTCAAGAGTTAGCAGATTACAGATCACAACATGGAGATTATACCACCAGAATAAGAGACTTGGAGAACGTAGTGAATGAATGCACCAAAGAAGTCAGCAAACTCCAGGAGTTAAACGAGAAGTTGGAAAATGATTTGGCAGACTTGCAGGAAGCCAATCATAACAGCACAACAGGCAGTGGTGTCTTCAATGATAATTCTAGTTTGATCTCTAGTGTGAGTAGAATGACAAGACCTAAGAACGGTTCTCTTTTACCTGGCGATGACAATGGAATCTTACCAATTATCACGAAGCAAAGAGACAGATTCAGAGACAGAAATAATGACTTGGAAGAAGAGCTCAAGAAGCAGTACGGAGTGATAAGTGAACTCAAGAGACAGATGAATGGCTTGAAGAAGGATAACGAGGAATTGTACGAGAGAACAAGGTATTTGGCTACGTTTAGTAATACTGGCTCTCAAGAATTCTCTTCAAGAGGTAAAAGGACCAAGCTTGACACCACAGGCAATGCGTACTCCAACATTGATTTGGAAAGTAATGCATACCAACAAGACTATGAGTCCAAGTTACACCCTATTGAGCAATTCAGAATACGGGAACAAGAGAGAATTAGCAGCAAGTTATCTCCTATTGATAGATTGTTTGTGAGTATAACAAGAGCAATCTTGGCCACGAGGCTCACAAGAATGTTATTCATGGTATACTGTCTTGGATTGCACTGTATTGTAATGTTTATCACCATATATATGATGAGTATGCACACATTGCTGATTCGAGAAGTTGGATTGAACAGCAGTACTGGTGGAATCACTGGGAAGGTAGGAGTGACTGAACCTATTGATTAATTGAGAGTTGATTAGGTGGAGGTAGTCAATATAATCAGAATAGACACTAATGTCGTGTTTGAAATTATTTGAATATTTGGCTTGGATTGTTGTTCGAGTGATTTGAGTGTAGATGTAGTAAACCATGAGTAGGAAAGGGCGTATGAGTATGGCAATCGTGTTATGCTAGAGTATTCCAGTGGCTGCAAAATAGGAAAACTTGTAACTATATTATATGCCGGATAAGTATGATATTAGCAATTTAAAGATAGTATGGATGGGTTGTAAGAGGAATAAAGGAGTTGTTGCGAATGAATGGTAAGATGTGAAGTGAAACCAATAAGCAATAGTTTTGAGGAAAGTTGTAGAAGAAAAGAGAACAAAGGGTGTATTGGGTGCAAAAGGGAGTCAATAGGAGCATGGTCGACAGGGCTCGTTTAGGCAATTGCTGCAGGGATATAATAGGCAGTTAGAGTGATAATATATGGTACGAAATATGGTAAGAGACTTAAGGATGGTGTCACATTGAGCGTAGACACATTGAGCGTAGACACATTGACTGTAGGCACATTGAGCGTAGACACATTGAGCGTAGACACATTGACTGTAGGCATACTAACAGCAGGGTGCGCACCCCTACTGACGAGACCCTGTACTCAACCAACAAATAGCACAACTAGCATCGTCCTGCAATAAGCACAAGGCTTACCCCCTTTCCTCCCAAACGAGCCTCCCGCCTTCAAACTCCTACACCTCCCACACCTCCCACACCTCCCACACCTCCCACACCTCCCACACCTCCTACACCTCCCACACCTCCTACACCCATCCTCAACCCATCCTCAACCCCATCTCTCGACGACTCACCACGACTCGCAGCCATTCAATGCCATACCTAAAGCGGATCGCCCGTTTTTCTCCTTGCATAAGCAAAAGGGGCACAGGCCATTTTGGTCACTTACTAGCAAGTAAAGGACACTTGAAAGTCGCCACTGTAAACTTTCAATTGCCACCACCCTTGTCCATTCAGACATACTTCAACAAAACATTTATGGTATCTGTTCTTTCAAAAGTAGTAGTTGTTATCTTCATATATTTCGTATACCGAGAATACAATAGCATCATGTCCAAGAGATCAGCACAAGATGAAGTCTTCGTTAACATTGGTGGTAAGGTTGTGCCCGTGTCCTCAATTAATAAACCTCATACGGTTCTAATCGACCCGCGTCGCCACAAGCCAGCAGTTGAAGCGTTTCCAGACGTAGAGACCGACGCGAAGAACCAGGAAGACATAAAGAACCAGCAGGCAGCCCTTCTTAGTCCTGAGCTCCATAAGCCTATAATTGGGTCGTTTCCTGATGTTGAACCGGAAGTGAAGGCAAAAGAGACTGCTGCAAAGAAAAAGCACGATGCTCATGCTGCTTTACTTGAACCAAAGCACCACAAGCCTGTTGTTGATGCCGAGTCATTCCCTGATGTGGAGCCTGAGGCTAAGGCCAGGGACGCTGAGAGGAGAGAAAAGGCCAATTAGGGTTTGGTGCAGAAGGGTGATTAGTTTATGAAGGGGATTAACAACTTTGAAGCCAATGATGCCAATGGAACTTTATGCCAATGTGATGATTATACTTTTTGATCCAATGGACCGTATTCGATTGATTAGAGTTACAATATTGGGCTGAAATTTTAAAAGCCATTTGATGGTCTTACGAAATTATTTATGTTTGCTACATTGTCTATTAGTGGGTCAATTGAAGCAGTTTCAACAGCTTGTCCACAAAAGTCATTTACACGCAAAGAACTTGACTCTGTTCTTACGGTATTTCCCAGTGAGCATGGAATCTCTTAATGGTCATGGATAGTGTCAATTCCATTCAATACTTCTCTTTACATACGAATTTAAAGTGACATTACATTCATTACTCGTAGACTGTTGCAAGAACAATAGATGATATAGCGACGTTTATGGCCAATAAGAGTAATTGGCATTCTTGAACATGACAAGGATCATTACATCACTCTAGACTTTAGTATAACCACAGCCGTTCCAGACCCACTGCTTTGCCCTGCCCCAGAAATTCCTCCACATTTCACTCCACGACTTGCTGGCAAAGACCAAGCAATGATCCCCGTGCCCCTCGACCTCCGAAAACAGCAAGTCCCACTACTCCCTCCAGCTACGTACTTGTACTCCAGGTACGTTAACACAAAGCTCTCTCACTCTCAGGCGAGCAGTTAGTGTACTAAGTGACCCTTGATCACTGTTGCAGTACTATTTCCGGTATTTGACAAGCAAGATGCTTCATGAAGCACTGTTGGTAGAACTGGGACAATCATACATAGCATACCCAGCTGTTGTAGGCTTATGAGGAGGCTAGTCATCTATAAACCTTGGCTTATCAGTTTCATAAACAAGCTTACTGCCACGTTTCCTGTATTCAACTGCTACGGGAACAAAACCACTGCAGCAGAAATAAGAGTCGATGGGTGCAAATTCTACAGTAGATACTGGATTCTCGCTCCAGGCTCGATGATACGGCTGTATAAAGGTTCCTAATGCTACATAAATACGTTTTGCATCGTGGTGCCACTACCAGGTATCAAATAGGTCATGTATTGGTTGTTATTTACGTACTTTATCGGCCTATTGGTATAACCTCCGATCTGGGATTCTAATCTCTCAGCTAACTGGTCAAAGTTTTTTGCTTTTTTCAAATACGTATCCCTCGAAGCCATTCAAGCTCATTAGACCTCAATACACCACTGGATATTCCGTATATACCAACCAGATAAGTCGTCTTAGTCAGGATACAAGATAGCACTAGGGAGTTAAATTGCGGCGAAAAACGTGGGAAAGGCATAAAAACACTTAATCACTACTGCAACAACTAAATTCAACTACTTCAAAAAACCACGTATACCATTGTCAGCGATGTTCGCCTTGTCCAAGAAGTCTTCAAGACACTTGTTTACTATGGTGGGGGCTTTGGGACTCATCACCTTGGGTTTCCAGCTCAATTATTGGGATTGCGATATCTCTGTACCAAAGTTCCCTGATCCCCCAGAATACATATCTCCATTGGGGGACGTGTATGTGATTGACATCAGCATCGATGAATGCTCGAAATTCGGAAAGGTTCTAAGCTGTCGCACTCCGTCTGCTTCCAGCGGAAAGGGAGGGAATTGGAAGAGTGCTGCAAGTAGCTGGCATCGATTGGAAAAGGATTTGGCCTTGAATTCTCGTTGGACTAAAAAGCAGTACCTATACTACAAAACAGTAAGACAGGACGCTGTTAATGACATTGCCGAGGAAGAAACCAAGAAGCTAGTTATCGTGGACATTGCAATTGCCCAACCAGATGATCTTAGTATTAAAGGGAATGAAAAATTGAAAATCCCAAAAGATGTTGTAGAATGGTTCAATTCTGGGGTATTTGCAACTGGTGGCCCAAATAAAATATTTCCTGGAGAAGAGGCTGATATCAAAGGAACAAGGAAGATGTTAAAGTTGCGTTACGATAAAAATCTAAATTTGTCCGAAAGAGACGGTAAAGACCCACTTTATATCCCCACTAAGGAAGAATTAGCAGACTCAGGATGGGTACGTAAGTCCCATGGATTATGGGTTAAATATGGTTCTCCCAGCGTTGAGAGTGTCTCATCAGTGAACGTACTTTTTGGCACTGATGCCATTGATCCTCGACCAGGTTGGAGTTTGAAAGGAAATTTGCTTAATACCCTAGCTCCAGTTGGTCAAGAGGCAAGACTCACATACAGAACAGGACCCTCGATCAATTACCGAAATAAATACCCAGGAAAGCTAAAGTTTAATAAAAAGGGTATGTTCAAGATCTTGCAAGTGTCTGATTTGCACTATGGTACTGGAGTTGGAAAATGCCGAGACCCAGTTCCAGCAGACATCAAAGAATGCCAAGCAGACCCAAGAACATTGAAGTATTTGGAAATTGTACTCGAACGTGAGAAGCCTGAGCTAATAGTCTTGACTGGAGATCAGAACTTTGGTGACAGAACTCCTGATCCTGAAACTGCCATTTTTAAAGCATTGGCTCCTTTTATAGAAAGGAAGATTCCTTTCGCAGTCACGCTTGGGAATCATGACGACGAAACATTCTTGTCACGTAGTGACACACTTGGACTTTACATTGACATGCCATACTCCATGGTTGAATTTGGTCCGGAGAACATCGACGGTTTTGGCAACTATATTCTCAATGTTGAGGCACATGATTCAGAAGACACTGGTTTCACTATGTACTTTTTGGACAGCCATTCTTACACCAAAAACTCAAAGGTCATGGGGACCTGGGACTGGATCAAGGAGAATCAGTTGAAGTGGGTTGAAGAAAAGTATGACTCACTCCAGTCATCCATTGAGTCGTACAAGTATAACTATATGTCGATGGCATTCTTTCATATTCCAATTCCTGAGTTTGGCAACATCAACCAAAAATACGTGGGCAAATACTTAGAGCCTCCAGCAGGACCAAGATACAATAGTGGAACTCGTGCAGTATTGGGTAAGGCAAAGGTTTCTATTGCTAGTGTAGGACATGATCATATCAATGATTACTGTTTATATGACACTCAAGATTCCGGCAGTATGTGGCTTTGCTATGGTGGTGGTGCTGGAGAAGCTGGATATGGGGGCAAAGACTTCGTGAGAAGAGTGCGCATTTGGGAGATAAACACTATTGAAGGTGCTGTTCTCAGCTGGAAGAGAGCTCAAAATACTCCAGACGAGATCTTTGAAGCACTGTTGATGGCAATGGGAGGCAAGGTTAGCAAGGATTTTATCTTTCAACAGAAGGATATGCATGGTAACAACATCTAAGTCACCTTGCGAGTTATGCTTAGTGAGTTGAATCGCAGAGCAAAGTTTGCACTTAGTGTTTTAGTAAATAGGACCTCTTCGTAATCGTGCAAAAAACAAGTTTATGTCACCTAACTAGTGGTAAACCAACAGGGGAGGTGTCGCATGTTTAGCAAGGTTGTTCAAAATTTTAAACTCCAATGGCCAAATTCGAGGCTCTTTGTTGGTAAATTAATATGTTCATGTCTTTTTGCCTTAGTAATTCGTTAGCCTTTAGTATGTCATGAGTCTATTGTATGTGTGTTTGGCAGTATCAAGACCTTTTGTAAAAGCATCAATTTTGAGGATGCAATACTGAGAACGACTCTGTACAAAGGCAGGTTCACGAGCGCTAATACGAAGTATCTGTATTGATATTGGTTGATAAAAGCCGACATTTACCTGAAGTTTGTTCGTAGGAATTCACTCTTATAATCGACAGAATCAGAATTAGATACGATGATTCCAAACGATATCGTACGAACGATCTTCAATTCTAAGCTAGTGCTGTAATTGTGCAATAGATATCTGTACACTGTATTGCCAGTTAGGGGCTTTAGAATCAGCCCATAGACACAATCAGTTTCATGTCAAGTGAGTGCTGTAGTTTCATGCAAATTCAAACCATTATCGAGATTTTAGTTGAAAAGGGCTCATACAAATGCCATCACCTCACAGATCAGGTCCACCCTAATTCTCGCTGTAGTCACCGTAAAGGGCGTTGTAACTATAACATCCTAGGAAGTTCTCACCTTCTAGAGTTAAAACCATCTGGTCAAGTCGTTGCAGTAGGTTCACAAGCTGTCACGCGTACAATTTCAACAAGATATCACTTCTCAGTTCGAAGGCTTTCAACATAAATAATCCTAGCATGAGCAAGTCATCATACAGATCTGAGAACGATCCTTACCATCTCATCAACATTCGACTTCACCACATCTAATGCATGAGAGTCTATTTTCGGTGTCGCACTTTTCAGGCGTTTGGCTGATTTGTCGCAACTTAGAATTGGCATCAAAAGGACACAAGAATCAGAATAGAGCAGTAAAAAGATAGAAGGAACCACAAGCCGCTTGGGAATAAGGGAAAACTCAGAGTGAATTAAAGAAGCAACAATTCCTTCTGTTCCTTTTTAAAACCAAAGAAGCTCATTACTTAAAAACCCCCAAAGCTCTGCATTACTGGTCGTTCGCGAGCAAAGCTGAAACATATTCACGTACTTTAACGATCTAGATCAACAGACCGTTATTTGAACTTAATCGATAAGAAAGGCAGCAAGACCATAAACGTAGAAAAAAATCCAATACTCGCCATAGTGTTACCACTTAAAGACACACAGATGACAGACGATAACGACGATACCCTTAGCAGAGGCAGGGAGTTGAAGAGTTGGCTCGCAAAGTCGAACTGCCAGCAATACTACACCAAGTTCGTTGAGAATGGCATCACATTCGACTTGCTCCTGGAGCTTGATACGGATGCACTTCGTGAAATCGGTATTAATAAACTTGGAGATAGACTTAGACTAGACTTGGCGATATCTTCATTGAAAACTGAGAAGTTAGGGAATTGTATCACCGTTGACGAATTATTCCGAATGGTGTCGGAAGTATCACTGGATGGGGTCACAACGGTTGGAGGTGCCGATACTAATTCTGTGGCTAATTTGGCTCAAACAAATACGTCTGTGTCAGGGAAGGACTCTAACAAGAACATTACTTTTATTTTGCAAGATGGTAGTACCAAGAGAGTGAATGTTACCGGTTGTTTCAACGCTCAGTCCATTAAGAGAAAGGTTTTGAAAAGACTAGGTATCAAGCAACAAGAGGGAATGTACGACACCTATGTTCACCAGAAGGGTGGTACTAGCACGTCCACCTTAGGACTACTTTTTGATGTGGAGTTGGTTACCATCTGCTATTCTCCAGATCGTTTGGAAAAACATCGTATAATACTTTGCCCAAAGAACGAATATCCAACTGCAAATGCAGCAGAGACATCTCGTAAAATCATGGCTAAACATGAGAAGTTTTCACTTCCAGCTCGTCAGGACTTCAGTCAGTATCATATGCCTGATACACGAAAACAACCTACATTGAGGAATTTTTTTGGCCAACGTCCTCCAAGTGAATTGATTTCATCGAACTTGGCAGAGTATTTTCCAGATACAAATCAGAAGCAATTGGAGGCAACAGTGAGAAATTCAGTTCGCTATAGTG
The DNA here is from genome assembly GCA_030558315.1 of Kodamaea suecica. Classification (NCBI taxonomy): domain Eukaryota; kingdom Fungi; phylum Ascomycota; class Pichiomycetes; order Serinales; family Debaryomycetaceae; genus Kodamaea; species Kodamaea suecica. The sequence continues at coordinate 67,340 of JAJMSH010000013.1, forward strand.
TGAGAATTTCAAGGGATAATAGGATGTCTGTGGTGAGCAATTCAACAATACCAGAGCTGGGAATGTATCCATCGCTATCTATCGCAAGCTCTCGATTTTCTAACGTTCACACTCCGATAGGAGGGCCCAATGGACTTAACGCTGTCACAGGAGTTAAAACATTGGCTCCAAGCTTACCAGCCAATGTATCAAAAGCCAACTCCGATCCAAATATAGGTCCCAAAGTTCCTGCCATACCTGGGCCAGTAACTGGCTCAGTCATTGGGCATAGATCAACTCCAACTATTGGCGATGTCTTACTCACCAACATCAGTGCAATTGATGAGGCCGTTGCTTTTAAACCTCCGCACTCAACAATAAAGTCGTATGAATCCCGTCTCTCAGTTCATCTGGGATCTTCACATAGAACTTCAATAACTGCTAGTTTTGCTGAGAACAATCGTTACTCGCGAATTGAGTTGTTAAACGTTGATTCTGACCTGGATGGTGAAGAATTTGATGAAGAAGGTCCGATTGCGTTTGGGGCGTTTGGTGCATTTGGATCATTTTCCGGAGAGGATGCTCCACGCAACTGGCTAAAAGGTGCTCGTATTGGTGCCGGTAGTTTTGGAACAGTGTACCTTGGAATGAATCCGATGACTGGTGAATTAATGGCAGTGAAACAAGTATCTCTCCCTAAAAAAGATGGCAGTAACGATATCCAAAAGTTGATGTTGGAGCAGCAACATGAAATGACACTCTTGAAGGAATTGAACCATGAAAACATAGTACGGTACTTTGGTGCTAGCACGGATGATCAGCATTTGAATATCTTTTTAGAGTATGTTCCAGGTGGATCCGTTCAAAGTATGCTCACATCTTATGGGCCGTTTGAGGAGCCACTTATTCGAAATTTCATCAGACAAGTATTGATAGGGCTTTCCTATTTACATGGTCAGGATATTATTCATAGGGATATCAAGGGTGCAAACATCTTGATAGATATAAAGGGGACAGTGAAGATTGGAGATTTTGGGATATCTAAGAAGGTAGGCGTAGAAGAGGAGACACACACTAAAGAGAAAAAAGCAGGAAGAAGAGCCTCTCTTCAAGGTTCAGTTTACTGGATGGCTCCAGAGGTTGTAAAACAAACAGCGTATACCAAAAAAGCGGATATATGGTCTGTAGGGTGTCTTATCGTGGAAATGTTTACTGGCCAACATCCATTCCCTGAGTTCAGTCAGATGCAAGCCATATTCAAGATCGGTACGCATATCACTCCTCAGGTACCTGAATGGTGTACCATGGAGGCCAAGGACTTTTTGGAGATGACGTTTGAGATTGATTATGAGAAGCGTCCCGATGCCATTGATATGCTTTCACAATCATTCCTCACTCCATTGATTATGTCAAAGGAGTGATATGGGTATCGATGAGATTATTAATGAATATTAATAGCTGACGTAGGCTGCAACACCGTATATGGTTGTTGAAATATGCATAGGTATTCAGGTATGCATACTGTAGGGGGAGGCATGAGACTGTAATGTCATTTGCATTGGAGATGTGAACTGTATTTAAATAGTCCACCGTGTGCTGAAGTGAAGAGAGCGATCAACCACCATTTAAAGTCTTCAAAACTGATGTGGGACGTTGGTGCATCCTTTGACAAAGAGACGAGAGTTAATTATAGTGTCCACGCACATTTAGTTGTAGCACTTAAGTCAGTGAGGTCTCTTCAGCATAATTAAACTACAAGTACAAGAGCAAAGAATGCAAAGAATTAGACAGTGTGAATGCTAACCGCAATCGGAAGAATTGCAATGCTGTATAAGGATTATTGAATGCACTATTGGCGGAACTTTAAGTAATTACAATGTATGAGATTGACAACCACCGAGCACAGTGATAAAAGTTGAAAGTCTTAAATACAGTTCGTAGAAGCCTTTGGTTTGAGGGGAATTGAGTCTACTTTAGTAGTCATATGGTGAAAACTCCCTAAACAACCAAGGTAAAAATATATCTAGCCACCACCTCATCGCCCTATTAATCTGCCCCCGCTGACATCAGTTTTTCAAGACATTTTCCAGCACCATTGGGCTCCAGCATGACAGGATTGGTAACTGCCAATGACGAATTGTCCGCCTTGCACACTTCAAGGAAACAAAAAGACCGAAAATCGGTAACGAACATGAAACTTAAACTCAAAAACAGCAACCCTGTAGCTACTCCCGGTTAAAATAGCCTAACTAACATACTAATCAAATACTACTCACCTCCAACTCTCCTACTAATTTTAGTGACAGCCCCGCGTTCATTTAGTGAGAGAAAATGGCCTTCCCCAAAGACGACATTATTCAATTTTCCTCGACCTGCAAAATTGAATAATGCTTTCGAATTGAATGATTAAGAAAATTTTATGATTCCTAGCTGGACTGCAAGGATTGTTGCATTAAAATAGGCTGCTGTTAAGCCAATTCAATAAGTCCGTTGACAATTGTACTGACTCGAACCATCATTGAGTTTTTAAACGTTCAAGGGTTGCGTGACAAACTTGATCGAATTGCATTTTTAGATGGATATCCCCTTGAAATCGCAACCTAAGGTTACGGTTAATCTCGATGATTCAAGGTTTCTGAAAGATATCACAGGTGGTGGCTTTACCAGCGGTGGATTCAAAAATGTTGACTTCAACACTGGTGACTTCAATACCAGTAGATTCTCAAGCGGATTCATAGGTGGAGGCACCAATGCTGGTGCCATTAAGAATGATACATTCGGAGGTGGATTCTCAGGTACCATTACTCCAGATGGTACCTTCAACCATATGTCCCCAAATGAATCTCCTCGTAATGGTGTGTCTCCCAACGAATCACCACATTGTGGGATCCTTCCCAATGTTAGCGTATTACCTCCCCATGAATCATCCTCCAATGGCAGAACTTCCCATTCTATTTCTGCTATGAATTCAACTAAACTTTCCAACTTGACAAACCGTATGTCAAGAATCAAAGAGAACCCTTCAACCAACTCAACTAATGATATCGACCCGATAAAGAACTCCTTCGATGGTAAAAATTACAAGTTAACGAGAACCTATTCTGAAACCGAAAAGAATAACTTCGACCTGGAGACTGGCCATAGATTATTTGACGATGGTAAGATACGGCGACCTCAATTGTCTCGCAATAACTCACAACAACCAGAAGCATATAATGGAAATCAAAGTCCATACAAGATCTATTCGAGATCTCATAATGAATCTATTGATTTGGATAATAATGGTACCAAGGGCCTTGAGGATGAATATATTCCCGGCCTAGATTTTGGTGATTTGATTTATCGTTGGAATAACCAACCATCTGATTCAAACTTGGTGGGCAATGATAACTTTCGTTTTCGTGATACAGACCTGAAAAAATCAAACATTTCAAGTTCTTCCACTACAAACTCGAATACGCCCCTGAGTCACGACAATTCTTATTTAGATTTGAATTCCTTGCATTCTAAGTTAGCCCCACAACCTATTAGAAGAGGTCAATTGGGTGGTAATATTGTCCAACCTCACAGACAGATATTCCAAATCAATACAAATCATGGACCTCCTGCGCATAGCCACACTGGAAAGTTGTCCTATAGTAGGCTCAATGATTTTGTCAAATTGAGACCCCCACAAGAAACAGATGAATCAGCATATGGGACAGCTTTGAACAGCAGTACCACTTTGATTTCACCAGAAGAGTCAAGAACAGACCGTAGAAGTAAAAAACCACGGTCAGAACCACCTGATTATGAAATGGTTTTAAATTCCCTTCCTGCCAACTTCAGCGATTTGCCATACTCGCAACGTAAAAAGTTGGTCAATTCCTTCTCGGAACTGATAGACTATACTCAGTTCTCCATGTTTGCAAAGAACTATTTCAATGAGAAAACTCCAAGAAACAGTGTTAGTGGAGGTGCTAGTGCTGCCGGTAGTATTGCACCCAATAGTGGAGGATCTAGCAGTGGTCTCGCTTCTAATGGCTCATTCATCCGTAGATCTAGGATAAGCTCAGTAAACACAGTCGCCGGAAGACTCCTTGCTTCGCTGACAGATCTAAAACGGTTAGAAGAAAAGCAAAAGTATAACGTTGACGAAAAGGGTGCAATAGTAATGGAACATGTTTTAGGTAAAGTTATTGGATTTGGTGCATGGGGGACGATTCGCGAATGCACTGATAGTCACGGAACCGTTCGCGCAATGAAGATTGTCAAGTCCAACAAAGACCGTGAATCAAGATCGTCTAGCCCTCACAGAGGTCGTGGTGGTGGGGGGAATACTGCGGATTCAAATCATCATCCCAAGGTTCTTCAGGTCTTTAAAAAGGAAATCTATATTTGGAAACAACTTCACCACGATAATATTCTTCCACTTTTAAAGCATTTGGACACTGATGGGTCCATTTTTTGCATTATGAATAGAATCTATGGTGGGACCCTTTTCGAGCTAGTTTCATCATGGGGGCTTTATAACGGTGGAATAATGAGCACTTCAGGCCCCTTGGAGTTCCTGATTGAAGTTCAACGAAAGCGCCTCTTTCAAGTAGTGGACCACACTAAACAGATAGTTGATGCTTTACATTATATGCACGAGGAGAAGGGTATAGTACATGGTGATCTCAAATTAGAAAATGTATTAGTTGAAGAGGTTGATGGTGGATTCAAAATGATCTTGTGTGACTTTGGTATGTCTCGAGTGTTTTCGAGAATTAACCGTAAGGATTCTCTCCGACTTGCTGTTCCAGGTAACTCAGAGGACTCTTCATACGACGATGAAGATTTTCTTATGATGAGGAGCAAGTCTTCAACTACAGACTTGCGTAGACCCTACACAGGTGGTGATTCCCCAAGTACTCGCCATTTGAATTTCAATGACGACTCCAAGATTGGGATTTCTAACATGGTAAAACCTCATGGTCCTTCCCTTCAATCGATAGACTTGACGCCAGTTCAGTCCGCTCTGACTTCTTCCATTATTGATTTTAAGAACAAATTCAGAAATACTACAAAGGATGTCATTGGGATTGATTCTGATTTACCTCATTCTCACATTGGCTCGTTGCCTTATGCTTCCCCTGAATTGCTCTCACCTTCACCTCCACCATTAGGCCCACTGGCAGATGTTTGGGCATTGGGTGTTCTCATGTTCACGATGTGTGTTGGAAGACTTCCTTTCCAACATCAATATGAACCAAGACTCAGGGCTATAATCACTGCCGGAAAATACAGCAAGGAAGACTTATGTAAGGCATGCCTAATTGAGTGGATTTTTAATGACAACGAAGTCCCTGAAAGCAGAAACAAGATACCTGAAAGTATTATAATGCAATCGCCATCGTTAGTTGATGTAAGGAGAAAGGACGAATTGTTTGATTTGCATAAATCATGGATGCAATACAGAGAAAATAAGGAGTTCCAGTGGTTGTACGATATTATTACTGGGTGTCTTGAATTGAACATTACAAAGAGATGGGACTTAGAAATGATTAAAAAGTCTATTCAAGTCCATTCAAATCAAGGGAAGAAATAGGCCCTTAGAGATCAGACTGGGAAATTCTAGATTTCCAGATCGTTGCGATTTTAAAATCAAATAATGCCAAAAAATGACAATTTGGATAAAGCATCATTTCAGTTCTTTTCAACTAACTTCTCCAGAAAGGAGGAGCAACATATAGTGTAACTTTATAATGTGTTTTCTCCAGTAAACCTAAAATGATGATTATAATGAATAAACGAGTTAATGTCAATAGTAAGAAATAGTATTTTAGCTTTCATGATTTTGAAAAGTGATATTGAAGAGTTCAACAGATGGTTGAGTTTAGATGTGTATTAGTGATTATTGGGTTTTACAAAGGTGGGGGGAGAGTGTCGCGCAATCTATACGGTCTGAGTGTTGTGTGTAAGCCAGAAATCTAGATGTCTTCATTTGTTGTCAGTTTTCTAATGATGAGCTTCGCTAAATGACCCCCACTTAATCCGGACTGCTAGAATTCGATTCAATACACTGTTCAAGCTCTAGAATAAATATCAGAACAAAGAAGCCCATCCCCGAGAAAAAGAAACTGCTATTTTTGAACAAAGGTGAATGCGGCATTACCTTGCTGATGCCAAAACAGAGCTTTTGAGTTATAAATTACGTGACCGTACATGACAAAAAATATCATTTGCCGGAAAAACTTTTCACGTCAAATTACAACTGCACCGAAGAAAGCAGCTGGTAGTTTAAGGTGTTGAATGAACTCTCGTTGACGTTGATATCTCGAAGATAGGATGTATTCCTAGAAGTGGTGAGCTTCTGGGGCGATCAAGGTCTGGTTCGTATGTCGTTTAGAGGTCCTATGTTTGCTATTGACGTTGCAATTTTATTGAATAGCAACCATAGCAATAGTCGAATGTATAATTACCAAGTATTAGTACTTCTGCTTACATAAAACTTTTTTGTCCCCTTTTACATGCTAGTTCCCGCTGCTTTTGGTTTCATGTAAGGTTTCACAATAGTATATGTGCAAAGTAGCGAAGAGCTCTTTTCTTGTGGTATTGAAGAATATTATCGTTGGTTGAGTAAGCTCTCAAGTTGCTCCAAGTCTACTACAGCAGAAGTATAAGGTCAATGGAGCTTGAGGAGTGGTGCTCTTTGGATAGAACCGCTTAGAAGATGACTTCAAAAGTTGCGACCATCTCTTTATTGATAATGCACAGTGACATAACCATAATTCTGCGATGAATTGCACCTATTATTTACATCACCAGTATCTGGACAAAATGCTACTCATTAAACTCACACCTTTCATAGCACAAAACGTCAAGTGTTATGTGCTCCTGACATCATTAACTTCTTCTCGTCCTTTCTTTTGCAAATGCAATGCCCTTGCCGTTCAGTAGACTACGTCATTGCAACATCTGCAATGAAAGTAAGAGGCCCTCCGAGACTGCAATTCATATATAAAGATGTAATCCCCAGTTTTTTGATAGGTGCTTGTACACTATATTCATACTTTACTTTACATTCATTATGCTTGATATATTTTCAAAGACAAATTGTATGGGTTTGAAGGGGAGACCACTTCGAGTGGCCGTGACAGCAGTATGTGTCACAGGTTTCTCCCTCTTCGGTTATGACCAAGGTTTAATGTCTGGTATTATCACCGCTCCTCAATTCAACAATTACTTCCCACCAACTTTAGCTTCCGGTAGTAATGATCAACGTGCCACTGTCATTCAAGGTGCCGTCACCTCGTGTTACGAATTGGGATGTTTCTTCGGTGCTGTCTTCGTGTTGTGCTTTGGTGACAGATGGGGTAGAAAGGCAATGATCATTATCGGTTCTTTCACCATCGTTATTGGTACTATTATTTCGATCACATGTATTAAGGGCCATTGGGCTTTAGGTCAATTCGTCATTGGTAGAGTGATCACAGGTGTAGGTAATGGTTTCAATACAGCCACTATTCCAGTATGGCAATCTGAAATTTCAGGTGCTGCAAACAGAGGTAAGTTGGTCAATTTGGAAGGTTCTATTGTTGCAGTAGGTACCTTTGTTGCCTATTGGCTTGATTTCGGATTATCTTATGTTGACAGTTCTGTCTCGTGGAGATTACCTATTGCTCTTCAGATCTTATTTGCCTTGGTCGTATTCTTTGGTATTTCCCAATTACCAGAATCTCCAAGATGGATGATTGCCCACGACAGAAAGGAAGAAGCTATGCAGATTTTAGCCAATATCAACGATGTTGAAATCACGGATGATGCTGTATTCGCAGAAGCGACTGCAATTTCCGACGCTGTCAACCAGTTCTCGAGATCCCAACTTGGATTCAAGGACATTTTCAGTGGTGGTAAGACTCAACATTTCCAAAGAATGCTTATTGGGTCTTCTGCTCAGTTCTTCCAACAATTCACAGGCTGTAATGCTGCTATTTACTATTCTACTGTCCTTTTCGAAAACACCATTGGTTTAGAGAGAAGATTAGCGTTGATCATGGGAGGTGTATTTGCAACTGTTTATGCACTTTTCACAATCCCTTCATTCTTCTTGATTGACACCTTAGGAAGAAGAAACTTATTCTTGATTGGTGCCACCGGTCAAGGTATTTCGTTCACCATTACTTTCGCATGCTTAATCGACGATAATTCAAGAAATGCTAAGGGAGCTGCCGTTGGTATCTTCTTGTTCATTGCATTCTTTGCATTCACAATTTTACCATTACCATGGATTTACCCACCTGAAATCAATCCTTTGAGAACCAGAACAGTCGCCTCTGCTATCTCCACATGTACCAACTGGTTAACCAACTTCGGTGTTGTGATGTTCACGCCTATTTTCATTGATCAAGCCAAATGGGGGTGCTACTTGTTTTTTGCAGCCATGAACTACTGCTTCATCCCTATCATCTTCTTCTTCTACCCAGAAACAGCAGGAAGAAGCTTGGAAGAGATTGATATCATCTTCGCCAAGGCTCATATCGATGGCGTTCAACCATGGAGAGTTGCTCGTTACTTGCCTAAGATGTCTACTAGAGAAATAGAAGAACAAGCCGTCCAATTAGGTATCTACGACGGTGACTTCGAGAAGGAGAACATCGAGACTCGTGAAAACGCTTCATCGCTCACCAAGCGTCTTTCTTCCGAGACCCCAGATGAATTCTTCGAGGCAAAACCAACAGAGGTTTAAACTTAGTAGAAATAGAACAACCTAATATTTATAAATATCGTTAATTAATTGCAACCGTAGAGCAATGGCTTAACCACCTCTAAGAGGGGCTCTTCCCTTTCCGAAGAGCAATGGAATTTTCGTGGGGATGCCATGTAGTGCCTGGACCATCTGAGATTCGATTCGAGATCAAATTATTTCATTAACGTATTTACTAATGTTATTCCTTATTTGACCGATTCTACCCCAAATATGTCTTTACCACCGGGGTATTCCCTTAGAAAGCTAGCCAAATCGGACTACACTAATAACTATATCGAAACATTGAAGGTCTTGACCACAGTGGGCGAGATTTCGAGTGGTAAGTTCGAAGAGTTGTTTAACCACTGGGACTTATTGCCTGAGATTTATCAACCATACGTGATAACTAATGAAGATGGACTCATCGTGGCTACGGGAATGTTGTTGATAGAAAGAAAACTTATCCATGAATGCGGTTCTGTTGGCCATATTGAAGACATTGCGGTTGCAGAATCGGAACAAGGAAAGAAGTTGGGTTTTGTAATGATCACTAGCTTAAGCGAATTAGCAAAGAAATCAGGTTGCTACAAGGTAATCTTGGACTGCTCTCCTCATAATGTTGGATTCTACGAGAAGTGCGGTCTCAAGAACGATGGAATTGAAATGGTTCAAAGGTTTTAGTGTGTGGGTTCATTTAAAGGAAGGGTACGCCCTAGCCCGCTATAGACATCCATTCCAGGGAAGTATAAAGAACCTCCTTGAATGCTTGGACATCCCGATTCCTCTGGGTTGATTAAATATTACGTTGATCTACATATGGTATAATTATCATTTTTTATTATACTAATACACACTTTTATATCTTCTCCAATGCCTCCATCGACACAATCGAGTTCCCTCTAACAACGATGGTTCCTATACTGAGTTTCTCACCATTATGTTGCTCCTCCATGGCATTAGCCAATGTTATGTTCAAAAAGACCTAGAACGTGTTAGTAATGAGGTCAAATCAGCATTCCATACAGTTATACATACATCATATCCACGTAAGGTACCAATGACCTTCCTTGATCCGTTTAGTTGAACGGATAGTTTTTTATCCATATACTATTTTGTTAGTACTATTTCAAAGAAGCCCCTCGTCACAGTAATAATCACACCTCCTCATACGTACACTTTTCAACTCAGGACCAGACACCATCTCTACCTGTTATCACTGTCCGCAACGTCAAGTCTTTAATTTTTCAAGTTCAATTTGATCGAAAAGTTGATTGAGAATTTCCGTTTGTTTTCATTGCAAAACCCCTGGGCATGAGCAATATCAACGACATAACACCCTTGTCGGACTTGTTGGCGACGTCTCCGCACCAGAGCTCAAGGGAATCAAGTGCATTTCATGAACTGTCCGATTGGGATAGGAGCAAAGAAAGTGATTTGGACTCCGATGGTGTTTCCAATGGCCCTAGGTTGAGATTAGAACTTGCAACCAAAAATGATGCTACAGTTCGGGACGGTAAGGAATCTACAGAAGACGATAGGAAACTAAATGAGGTGAATAACTCCAACGAGGTGAATAACTCCAAAGAGGTGAATTTCAAGGATTCTGGCGAAGTAGGTGGTAAAAATCAGACGAAGGTCGTCCTTCCCCGGGATTATCTACTTAGTATGGATCAGGCTGGCTTCAAAAGTGTACTATCACTGCAATACACTAAGATTTCACTTAGCGATGAGAGAAACGACTTATTGAAACAGCGCACAGCTCTAAAGGACTCAATCGACGATCTCAAAGTCAAAATGAAGTACCTTCAAGATATTAAACAACAACGACACATAAAATCACAGTTGGCAGAATTTCTTGAACAAAACAACAATGAGAACATCGACACTAATTCAACTTCCATAGACAGCACTGATGATAGCGACCGTATCATTCAGAACTTAAACGTGCTACCTTCTTCCAATTGGCCGGATAGACTACTTCTAATAAAGAAGTTTTACCCTTATTTGGAATTAGACAAAATCGAAACCCATAGCTCATATAATCATGCAAGCAACATTATCCGAGTGATAAAATTTGAGCTTGTTTCTCCGTTATTATTCAAGGTTCCTTTGGAGTTCTCTATTGAAAATAAAGATAATTCCGTAGTCAGAGTACGAACTACGGATTTCACAAGTTTTCAGAAGATATATAAACGTATGTCACCACTGCTAACTACGCTCAATCTTCTTTCTACCACTTTCGCACTGGTCCTACTGGCAAACTACATCCCAAACAATAAGATAAACCTTATAATCTACGGTTTGAATTCGCTATCTATTGTATTGCACAAACGAATATCCATCATGTACAAGTTGATTAGAAAATACAACAAGTTCGTTGCAAATACAGAAAAGTTTGGTAGGATCATGCAACAAGAAGAAATAAAGGATAATATCATCTTGTTCTCCATATTGAGACTGGTTAACAGCCTAGACTTTGTTATGAAGAAGGATAATACTAGCTTTAACATTCAATTGAACTGGGAAGTAACAATGGAGGATACTACACTAGGAGAATGTGAGTCCAAAATAACCCTTAGTATAACCAAGCAAGATCAATCAAACAAAGGTACGGACGTCAGAATTAATGTAAATGATTTGTTTGTACGGTTGATGAAGGAATACGGATTAATCAGTTCGTTTTCAATTATTATGAAAAATACATTTAACTTGAATTTTTGAAGGTAAGTGTACTAAATAACATCTATTTAACTAATTAAGATGGGCGAGGGATTATTATTACAAGATTTAAATTGATAAAACAAGTGTTCATTCAAGCATAGTGAATAACTTCGTTTTCTAAATCAAAGGAAATAGATGTTCTAAGAACCTTCAGTTGGTCCTCATCTTTTAATCGTTTGATGAACCAGTCATTGCAATAAGATATTAGCTGTAATGTGAACGAAAGTTTCTCATTGACACTATCGAAATCACGTACAGGCCAGTACCTCAAGCCATCAGATTTGTCGGAGCTTTCTATCAGGCCATTATCTTGGGCCTGTGCTAACACCTGGCCCCATTGTGTATACATATAGCTTTCAATACCATTAGCCAAATCATACCGAATATCTTCCCACTCAATTCCTAATAGTTTGTTTCCGATAGACTTCTTATATGTGAAGTATCTGTACAACCAACTACCTAATATAATTGTTTTCTTGTTGAAGGAAGCAGTACTTGCTTTTGAGGAAGTCCGCACATCCCGGATTATTGGCTTTGACATCTCCACGATTGCAAGCCGTGAAGCAATTGAACTTTCCTCCCTTGGTTCCTCAGGTAAGTAGGATAGGTGCTTTCCCAATTTAAGTAATTGTTCAAAGTTATCAAGAGGGAAGTGTATGCGGTCCAATGCAGACGGGACAATTATGCTTTGGCTCTTCAAAAAGTCATTCCCTGATTGTGCTTCCTCTATAAACTCTGCCTTTATGCTTTGTGCTTGATGTAATTTCCGTTTATCATTCGCTGTAATCACATTTTGAGATAATGGTGAAGGGGTCACCACTAAATGGTTTTTGGTGGTCGCTTTCTTAAGTCTCCTCTTCTTTTGTTTTGCATCCTTTGTATCATGAGAATTACTAGCAGATGCTGATCTTTTCTTGGATTCGCCGGTTGCTTGATCTGGAGGTCCTGAAGTAAGTGAAGATGTACCTTCACCCAATGAGTGATCAGCATCGTCCTCAAAGCTTTCATCATGTGATTCTTCTTCTGAATTCGCTTCGCCTTCTTGAGCAATCTGCTCCTTTTTGGACTTGTTACCTCGCTTAGGAGAGTTGTTGTGTTCTTCGTCTGCCAAATACTTCAATCTTGTTTGATGCATTTGTTCTGAGTATTCAATTTCATATTTTGTATCTTTGTCAAATGATGCAGCCCCGTCTTCGTCAATAAGCTCTATAGGTGGGGCTGTATATCCACCAAAAGGATTTCTAGACAATTCTTCTTTGGTAAAGCTGGTTTCCAAGTAAGTGTATAAGAGCCAAAGCATTCTTTTTGCTCTATTTTTGGGGTGCATTTTACTGTTGAGGAAAAATTCCATGAAAGAGTTGGTCGTAGGATCCTCTAGATCATAATGAGGAATACCTTGAGTTAGGTTACTCAAATGGAAGATAATTTGAACGATGTTCGTATTAGGTTTCTTCTCGGGAGGATTAGTTAAAATATCATTAAGTGAAGGAACTTCTTGATTAGTGCCACCTTCACATACAGCCTTTAATATTGATTTCAACCTTGGAGTATCCTGCAAAGGCTTAGTGCCTCCTATTTTCGGATCTGCTTGCAAAGAAGGGATCGAGTGATAAGTCCTTAAAGTAGATCTCATTTCAGGAACAAAATTAATGGTTGTATTCATTCTACCAGCATTCACTAGTAAACAAACTTTGGAAACAGATTTACCCATGTCAACATCTCGAATTAAGCGCTCTCTTAAGATTTTGGAGCACTTTGAGGATTCTGCTAAGGTCCTAATGTACAGTTCAGCAAAAGTCAACTTGGGCCCATTATTAACCGTTGGAATATCGCAATCGTCAAACTGATTAGTGAAAGCTAAAGTATCATCGTCAAATAACTCTCGGAGGAAATCATATTGGATCTCGCTCCTCCAGAATGGTTCACCATCAGCTTTTTTCAAGTTTCGACACTTTGGAACTGTCGTGTTAGTGTACTTTCTTCTTCTACGTGGTTTTTCTGTTTTAGAAGCACCATTTGAGTCCGGTTCTTTCTTAACATTGTCTTCACCTTCTGAGAACTCAATCTCATCATTGACTAAGCTTGAAATCGAAGAAATATTTGAAGGAAGGCTCACCAAATTCGAGATTGAGAGCGGTTTGCGAGGAGATATGACAGTTCCATTTGCGGTTGTTAGTGTTAAAGTTGAATTATTTGTTGTAGATGTCGACTCTTGAGTGTTTACAGCAGCAGCAGTTCCTGGGATAATTGTTGGGGTGGGTGCAATTTGGGTAGGAATGCGAGAAGGTACTTGAGCAGGTGCCTGAGCAATGGATGGTATACTTGCTGCGGTAATTGATTGAGCTGAAGTATTCGAAGATTGCACCGGGGGTACCTGTGGATTAGTTGGGTGTGGGATGCCTAGTGATGTTGATGGAACTGGGGCAGCTGCTGGCGTGGAACTAGCTGTACTTCCATTTGCTGTTATGGGTGTGGACACAACCTCCGGAGAGGTTGACGTTGACGTTAAACGGTCTTCTGCAATGGTGGGGACAGGAATACCTTGTGGTACTGGAACACTTTCTGGCACTGGAACACGTTCCAAACTAGCTCCAACGTATTTGTCATGAATAGGATCGTAGGTCATTCTCAACAGTAATCAATGCAAAAGTCTATTGGATAATCAAGTATCTTTTCAATGTCAAACTTCCTTCGACTCTTATCTTAACACTCTCTATGGATGGACTTCACGAAGAGCTACAAAGGAGTGGCAATTTTTTTTACTTCTAGGAGGGGGAGTGAAGAAGTTGTTGAATTTCAAATTCCGATTCCAATTTCATTTTCACAACAGAAACACGTTAGTTGTGATTTTTTTTGGTAGCGAAGGTGTGAGTAGAAACGGTTTGGTTGGTTCAAATTGTCCAACGTTGATGAAATTTCACAGAGATTGTGGATTCGTTCTATAATCACAGAGACAAGTACAGGCTACGAGGTATTAAATAGAGCTAATATTTGAGCCAATTCTACTCAGGAAATCGTTCTGAGAGTGGTTAATGTTGACAAATGACTAGTGTTCTACAACCTTTCATGATAAACACTTCGAGACGTTGAATAATATGCACACTATCTCTCGCTAATTTCTTCAATGGACTTGAAAATGAAAAAAAAATATTGCGAAGTACTGCCACCGCTAATAATACTTCCGCAAACTTAGGGCGAGGATTTAGATTGTGGACGTAGAAAAACTATATTTTAGGGGCGATGGAAATAGAACGACAAGAAAAATAGAAAATTATGGCGCAGCAGCGACGTGAGGAATAAGGACAGTAGGGTCGGAATTATAACGATTCAAACTCTCTCCCTAATAATGGGCACAGGTACATCCATGACGAATGGATTTTTTCATTTCGAAATCATAGTGGACATTTTTTCTGGCTTCTTAATCATTTACACTGAATTATATTAACTTGAGCGTTCAATTGTACGAAATCTATTGTCCTCCATCCCCTTGTTCATCGTATACAAATCATCACTAAATTAGCGATCGCCATTGACTTTTATTTCGTCAGGCACCTCAGCGCACCTACAGGTTACACGCGAGTAATTACAGGTTAAACACCATGTATGAATATTCGAATTCGAGTATCTATACGTTAATATTGATACCACCACTTGCTTCCACCGTTATCAAATGAATTTACCCTGGAAACAATTTCAATTGTTCGATTATACTCCAATAAGAGACCCCAATTACAAATCAACCGAACCATTGTATTCAGATCCATCCTTATCATGCATTCACTCCACGTCTTCGTGGTTAGTAGTGGCAACTAACAATTGTGTCTTGAAGCTTATAGATCCCAGTACATTCCAATTAATAAAGGTATTTGTTGCCTATGACGTTGATTATTCCATTTCATTCATTAAAAGCTTGCCAAACTCCAATTTATTGGTTACTTTGGCCGAGAAACAAGGTGCCCCATCGTTAATAAAACTATGGGACCTCAACAAGATAGTTCATATTTTAAATGACAAACTGGAAGACCAAGATGATCTCAAGTTCAAATTTCAAGCACAGGCAAGAGTTATCAACGGTGACAATTCGTATCCAATTAGTTGCTTTGAGTTCAATTACGATTTGACTTGTCTTGGAGTCGGATACACTAACGGTAAGGTAATCATTATAAGAGGGGACATGCTTAGAGACAGAGGCACGAAACAAAGACTAATATATGAGTCTCATGATCCAATCACTGGTTTACAATTCAACACCTCTCAAGATTTGCTTTACGTTACAACGACCTCAAAGATACTTACCATTCAAACAAATGGAAGAAACCAAGGGAAACCAACAAAAATCTTATCGAACAATCTTGGGGTTGACTTATATTGTAGCGATATCGATATAAGCTCCCAGAATTTGATAGTTGGGAATACTGATTCCTTGATCTTTTACAACCATTTAAGCAAATCGAACTCCCTCAACTTCAAATGCCCGAAGTCGAAGGTTTACAAACTCCTCACGACGAATAATGATAATTCAAATTACCTCTGCCTCATTTCATCCTACGATGAAGATTTGATGGGGGATGGGATAGCAAACACACCCATGAATAGCAAAAGGAAAAAACTAATTACAAGAGTAATCATCCTTGACTTGTACAACAAACATGTTTCATTCAATCTAATGATCCCAAATAATTTTGTCACTCACATATTCGAAATGCAGAAGAATCTTTACCTTTTGTCCAACGATGGTGTGCTTTACAAAATAATGGAAAATCCAGTGGATCAACAGATTGAATCTATTGTCGAGAGAGAAATATTTCCAATTGCTTATAACCTTGCAATTCAAAATAAATTAGATCCCAAAATGTTACTCAATATTCAAAAGGCCTTCGGTGATTACCTTTTTGAAAGACAGAACTTCGAACAGTCCATCAATACGTTTATGAAATGCCTTGTACTTTATCAAAAATTACATTCCTCAGAAGGTGGGATGTCTGATTTGGACGATTTTATTATGAGCATTATTACAAAATTCAAAGATGTTTCAAATATAGGAAATTTGTCCCAATTCTTATTAAAGTTGTATGAATTGAATATAGCAAAGAACGATCATGTCACCTTATTACTTTGTTGTTATTGTAAGTTGAAACTGACAAAAGAACTTGATGAATTTATCAACAATTTAAATATCGGTGATAATACTTTCCAAGACTTGAATTTTCAATTGATAATAAACTTATTTAAGGAGTGTGGTTTCTTGACACAGGTAATCAACTTATTATACAAGCTAAATCAACCAAATTTAATTGTTGATATTCAATTGAATGATTTATTTCAACCAAAAGTGTGTCTAAAGTTTATCAAAAGCTTGACCATCGATGATACGTTATTAATATTGATTGATCATTCTAAGACTTTGCTTGATTACTTGCCTATCGAGACGACAGAATTACTCATTAATGTTTTTACTGGAAAGTATGTACCAAACAAAACTTTGGACCCAGTAACCTTGACTGTGGAGGACGAAGATGGTGGGACGTATCAAACAGTAGCAGAAAAAGTAAGCTCAACCTTGAGCAGTTATACCGCATTCTTGAGCTATTTATCTACTAGCACCTCCGATGATGGAGCTCTGTCTGATGAAAACTGTAGTTCCAGTGCGTCTGTGGAGATTCTGCCTACCTATTTACCACCAAGGCCAAGCTTGATTTACCCTTCTTTTATAAACCATGCTTACGAGTTTGTAATCTTTTTGGAAGCATGTGTGGAAACTTTTGATAAATATCAAGGCACTATTAACGATAAGAAAGAACTCCTCATTACATTATTAGAAATGTACCTTTCATTAACCAAAAAGCTGGAGAAAAAAAGAGCTAAGCAAGCCTTGAACGGAGTTGAACTTGATGAGTGGAAGGAGAAGGCACAAAATTTGATACACAAGAATTCTACATTGCTTGACAGCACTTCTCTCCTCTTGGTTTCCCATATTTACGATTTCAGAGAAGGAGAGGCTTTATCGAAGGAGCAATCTGGCTACGAAGAAAGTTTATTCAGAAGCTACCAAATTGCTAGAGACTTTGAAGGATGTATTCATACTGTGAAGAAGTTTGGAGACGAAAAGCCTGAATTGTACAAGTTGATGCTATTGTTCACAATCTCAGAGAGAGAGATATTTGTTCAATGTCAGCCTTCAGAATTCAAATTCATTTTAGGCAAGATTAATAAGTTGAAGTTGATGACACCGTTGGAGCTCCTACAAAACCTAACAAGTGACCTGTCCAAAGATTATCTAACATTGGGCTTGATTAAAGAATACTTGATCGACCATATTCAAAATCAGACTAAAGAAATTAATAATAACTACAAGTTGATCGAATATTACGAGACAGAATCCACCAAGAACGCCCACAAGTTGTCTGAATTGGTTTCGAAACCTTTTATCATTCAAAAGAATAAATGCTCTGAATGTGGATTGAAGTTAGATTTCCCTGTCGTTCACTTTGTATGCAAACACTCATATCATCAGAAATGTCTTTCTGATAATTTAGTTGCTAGTACAGGCAGTCATGAGCCGTTAGCTGCAACCTCTACAATTAATGACAACAGTGCCACCCGCGTGAAGAAATGTCCCCGTTGCATCAATGAGTTAGATGAAATTGAGAGTGTAAGGCAAGGATTTTCCAAATCAAGGGAAGTCGTTGAATTATTCGAAGCCAACTTGAACGATAGTTCGGATAGGTTTAAGTTTATGAGTGAGCAATTGAGTAAAGGAGTTATGGAAAACGCTTCAGTTGCATTATTGGACTAGCAACGAGTACTGACGTGAGTGCTTATGCAATTTATAGAAAGTATTTACAAGTACGCATGTTAGAGCGAAAATAATAGATCCAAAGTCGGTTCATTATTGTTGGAAATATCCTTTTGTAGCTTCGCCAAGGCCCCCCAAGATAGCACGAATTTTGAAACAAGCAAAATCGGCCTCAAACACAAAATCTGAAACTTTGATTTTTTGCAGCAATCGTTATCGTTCAAGTCTGAAACACAGCCAGAACTTAAATTATATATAAATACAAACATCATATCCAACAAATATGATAGCTACTGCTTATTTTCAACAATAGTATGAGCGTGGAAAGATTCATTACAGAGGATCTGGCAATTCGCCGTTCAAAAGCTGCAATGCGAAAGGTGGTTATCAAAAATGGAGATGATTCATATTGCCCTAGTTGGCTTCTAGAGATGAAAGCTAGCAGTGAGGAAGCTTCAATAGTATCAATTGCTTCTAATTTCAATTCAGATGAAACAAATGGAAGTGAATTGTCCGTTGTCGAAGTTGAATCGCTCGTTTTGGTATCAATTGGAGAACATAGACCTTGTATTGTTGACAGGAACAGCCACGAGAAGGCACACAAATCCTACCAACTACCTACGAATGTTTTTACCCATGACGTGCCTAGATACGGATTTTCAAGTGGATTATCTCAGATGCAAACAGCCATGATTGAGATGATAAACTATGAGGTTAGTTCTTATCATTATATCCGAGACGGCTTGTCACTTATGAAAGGTACAGATTCACCGTTGGTTCATAATTTAAGAGGTTTGAACCAAATATCGGAAGAATTTATCAGATCCACTTTCAAATCTTTGAAAGTTAACAAGGTTTTGGATGAATTGGAGAGCTTGGATGGTGATGATATTAATGCCCTAGTTGTATTAAATGAAATTCAATTGACCAACAAGTTTCAAATGGGCAATGTTAACATTGGCTTCATAATGAAAGAACGATTGCTTGATTTGAAGAAATCCAGATTCAAGATATTAATTGTCTTGTATAATTCACAGTTACTTCAGAAACTGTCTGATGATGATGACTATGACTTGTTTTACAAGCCAATTGAACAATTGTTCAAATATCCTGAATTACTTAAGAATTTGATAAATTCCCTGCAAGGATTGGCTATTAGTGATAATTACATATCAGAGTTGACCGTATGCCTTATAGGCGTTAACAAGTTAATTCAATTGTGCAGAAGGTTCGACAAGGGTTCTGATCCAGAGAGATTAAAGAAGCTATTGGTTAAAGAGTTTACGGTGGTTGTACCAGTTCTAAGAACCAGTGGAACTCCGGATTCTGCCTACGATAATAAATTGGTTGGAGCAAAAGCTGTTGTTAGTGGTGATAGTTTAGGGCGATCACTTTCGAAGAGATGCAAGGATTTGGTAATAAGGTCTTTTGCAGGTAGGAATGATGAGGATGGGACTGAAACTGAAAGTAAGAGTAGAAACGAAGATTCGAAGGAGGTCAACGGAAGAAATGGAGTTCCGCCAAATTTCAACAGAGTCGATTGTGAAGATGTACAAGAAACCATAGAATTCCAGTTTAAAGATGGTGAAAGTGAGGAGGAGCTCAACCAGTACTACCTCAAATCATTCAAAGTGAAATATCACAAATTGCTTGAAATGAAGAAATGTATGGTCAATTACAAACACGAAATATGTCGCTTTTGGGAGATTCAAATGAAGTATAGTGAATCGTGGAAAAAGCTATTGGATGTGAGTAATGCATGGAAGTGTTCAATAGACCTGAACTCAATTAGTGGAGCCAAAAATCATTACATTATCTCGATGTATTCGAGTTTCGCGGAGAAACTCCAGATTCAAAGCCAATACACCAGAAATGGACTCCTACGTGATATTGACAAAGTAATTGGGCCCATTGACACTACGCTTGACCATTGCTATGATTTACTACAACATACCAAGAACCATAAAGAATACATTTCGCGCAAGATTCCAAGAATGATGGTATCGATGGATGAAGTAGCCATTCTTGTAACCATGCTTTTGAACCAATTCACATGCAACTGGCTCATGAACACCATTGGCACGAGAAGCTTACAGGAGTATCGAGAGTTGGAAGCGGGGATTATGCATCGAGACATAATTGATTTCTACACGTATAGCACGAAGAAAGCCAGGGGTATGATCGTGAAGTACTAAGAGAAGGGAAAAGGAAAGGGAAAGGGAAAGAGCAAGCAAGGCAAGGCAAGGCAAGGCAACAATCTTAGAACGATGTGAAAGAGACGATTGATTGCTTAAAAATATCCAGCTTAGTCCTGCTACGTCAATTGCTACTGCGCGGACCACCGTAACCATGGAACGGTGCAACGGTGGTTTTTTTATAACTTCTTTAGTCTCTTGTGAATACTTGCTAATTAGATTTTGCGACACTGGAAAATAGACGACTCTGTGTGTCCTGGTAGAGGGGAACGAGCTAACAGAGCTGAGTAGTAATGGATATGACGACGTAAAGAGCAGAAACAAGTTTGTCATTATGTAAAGAGCTGGCAAGCCAACCCATTCGATCTCCAGTAGTGAAATCGAAATCGCTTCCCCAATAACCTGCTGGAGTCCCTCTGGCCCCCGTTATCTGAACAAATCCGACGTAAAAACCGGTCCCAAAGCGCTCCCAATCCTCTCTCCAAAAGCCTCACAAACCACCAACGTACAACGATTTTCAAAAGAGTTTCAGAAAAATTATCTCTAACCAACTTGTCTTTTCCTCATACCATTTGATATACTTAGTTTCAACACTTAATTAACATGTCAGCCATTGATTCATCTTCAATCCACACCAGTGCCCACGGTGTTAAGCCAACCTCGTCCGAGTCAGCACCGGTTGCCTCCAACCAATGCGTGTTGGTATCCTTGTTAACTTGGAAAGACGCTATCAGAACTGGTAAGATCTTTGGTTCAATCATTGCTTCATTGATTGTCTTCAAGACTGTTAACTTGTTCAATGTGTTCTTCCACATAGCCTACATTGTATTATTGCGTATGTATTTTTGAATTGTGTTTCCTGTGATTACTGTTTGATTGATTGATTGACCCGTCACTGTGTGAACAGAGATAGAGATAACTTGGTCCAGGGTATAGCGAGAGACATTGCGCCTCTAAAATTGTTGCCACCTAATGTTCTCCTGAATTGGACAAAATTTTCGCTCCGCGAAATGGTGTGAAATTTTAGTGTGGACCCTCGTGTGATAGTTAGTCGGAAGTTCAGCAGAGGTGGCTAGCTTATGGGAGGCGATAAGACGGTGGACGGTTGGTGCAGGAGTTGTGTGGCAGACCTCTGCTGTTGAGAATATGGGGAAAGATGTGTGGTTGCTAGATCAAGGGAAACCAATGCTTCAAGAATGGCTTGTATTCTAGAGCGAATTTCTGGATTTTCCTTTGATCTTGTGGACTTTTTAGCAACTTCGAGGCAAAATCCCCGAGGAATTCTCGTTGATCTGGTTTCATCTTCATTCCCATGTTCTTTCCAGCACTCGCGTGTATCCTGGTGCCTTTCGTTGTCTGACCCTTCCATCTGATCTCATCTCGTGATCTGCGTCGGTAGGACCTTGCTGGGCAGAATGATGAGATCTCTCGCACCACCCACTCATACCACAATTCGTCCCAATTAGCCTGAACCCATCTCCAGTAACCCTATATCCACCCCACTCTCACAATGCTCTTATACTAACCCATCTAGTCTCCGCCACCGTCGAATACGCAAGCAAGTTGGTCACAGGCCAAGGTTGCGTCACCAAATATAAGCCTGCTGCCAAAAACTTCGCCAAACAATTCAATGACGAAGTATTGCCTCTTGTCGCTAACTTCAACTTCAAGTTGGAAAGCGAATTCCAAAGAATCGCCTACGCTCATGATATTGAAGCTACCTTGAAGGCTGCCGGTGTCTCTTACATCTTATTCAAAATCACGTCTTGGTTCTCTTTCTTCACTTTGTTCACCACCACTGTCGTCCTTGCCTTTACTGCCCCAGCCGTTTACTTGAAGAACAAGAAACAAATTGATGCTTTGGTTGCTGAATACTCTCAATTGACCAAAGAAAAGACTGCTGAATTTACCAAGTGTGCTCAAGCCAAGGCTGCCCCAGTTATTGAAAACTTGATCAAGAAGTCTGGCCCAGTCGGTGCCTTCATCACTTCCAAGTTCCCAACCAGAACTGCTGGATCCACTGTTGGTCCAAACAGATCTTCCTTTGGTACCAAGGCTGATGAAGTTACTGCATCTGCCCCTTCTGTTAAGACCTCTGCTTCAACCTCAGGTGCTTCCAAGTTCCCAGATGTACCTGTCCAAACCTTGAACTCTTCTATCATTGACGAAGCCATTAGCGAAGTTAAAGCTGCTCACCCTGAGCAAATTCCAACTCACCATTAGTTAAGATCCTTTCTTCGAACTTTTCTTGTTTTGTTTATTCTTGTTGCAAATACAAGAATAGAACTCAAAAAAGGAAAGGGTGTTTGTTCAATTCATATTTTCCACCTCTATATGTGTTTTATCCATCATTATTGCTTTTTTACCCTCTTCTAGGTTCCTTTCGTTATTTAGTCAGGTCTAGTTATTTATTAATATGATGTTTAATTATTGTGTATTGTCTGTGTATCTTTCTTACTTATATACAATCTTCAGGTGTTGGCAATCTTCTGAAGCAAGCGATCCACTTCAGTCCGTTGTTGCGTGTAACCTTTTGGCCTTCTTCAGTTGAATTGAACATTATCGACACACATTTGTCTTGCGTCTCCCATTCCTCATCTAATCTTTCGAATAATGGGTGTTCTTCAAGGTGCTTGACCATCCAATTGTGCAAATCTTCAACGTCAGTGATGGTGTACACTACACCTCCTTCCTTCAACACATATGCATACTCAGACAATAAGGTAGTCGTTATAATTCTGGCCTTATGTTTACGTTGTTTGAAATGAGGGTCTGGAAAGCAGAAGAACATTTTCGACAATTGTGCTTTACGGAAGAAGTTTGGTAAGAACTTCATTGCATTACCTCTGATAACCGCAATATTTTGGAAGGTATTGACATCTTCATCTTTGAACTTATTCCTCAATGCAATGATACGGTCTTCAACGTATTGAGTCACTTGGACTCTAATTTCCATACCCAAGACCAACTTGTCAGGAAATTCAGTTGCCAATTTAGTCATTAATCCTCCATAGCCACAGCCAATGTCTGCTATTTCAACATCTGCAGTCATTTGGCCCGATGCTTCGTCAAAGTACTTTGGATATAAATTTCCCCACCTCATGTCTTCTGGGGATCTTGGATATTCCAATTTATGATCAGAGAAAGGATTCGAATGTGCTCTTTGCCTGTAATACCTCTTTCTTGGTAAATCAACCTTGGTGAGTTCGTATGATTTTGGTTCGGGAGTAGCTGATTCCTCGAATCTTGCTTGCTTCACCTTCTTTCTTGCCTCCTCTTTGTCTTCTCTGTAGGCTTTTCTTTTACTCTCAGCCTCCTGCTGGTCCTTCAACTGGAGTTCCTTCTCTTTAGAAGGTTTAATGATAACTGGTTTGGCCATGATGTGTGTGCTTGAGTAGTGATGAGATGGATTTTGGTGATGATTTTTCACTTTTTTTTGTAACATCAAGACCAATATTTTACCTGCGAAATGATGGTTCGTACTGGTAGATTGGTACTAATATTAATACGTACATTCATCTATGTTTTATAAGATTCTTCTATAGTCTTACGTTTATTTACAGTATTATTTACAAAATTCATTGTTCTTCGGTGGCTTCCTTTTCCTTTTCGCTTGGGTCAATATCTTTACGACGCTCTTCCAAAGTCAAGTATAAGACATTGGCAGAGGCTTCCAAAGTTCTAACCAAACCAGCTCCACCCAAAAGAGTCAACATTCCAGCTAATTGACCTTGTAATTGTTCCTTATTTGGCAATTCCTTGAAGGCTGTGATGTCAGCGGTATCGAACACGCTTGTTTCGACCCTGGCACCAACAACGTAGATCTTATCCTTGTACGATTGCAACAACTTCAATACTTGAGCAACAACGGCCGGCTCACACTTTGGAATACTAATAATGGCATTTGGCCCACTCAATAATGGAGCCAAAGGGTGCTCAACGTGTTTGTTCTTGAAAGAATTCGACCTAAGTGCTGGGTCCTCCTCGTGTGCTGATCTCAAATACACACGATAAAGGTTATTAGTGATGACATTGAATTTGGCCCCAATTTTGGTCAATCCGGACCTAACCTCTTGGTTGTCTTTCTTTGGCAAGTTATTGTGATGAACATAGATCATTATTTGATTGGTATCGTTCAAGTGTTTATAGTAATCGATCAAGAATGTCTTTCTAGCGAATATTGGTTTGGCAGTCTTTCTACCATCAATCTTATGGATTTCAGGAACAACAGGCGCAGTTGCAGTGCTGTAAAATGCAGAAAGTGTATTTCTTATGGCACCTGTTGGGGCACGGACACCTACGAATGCACTGATTAACAGAAGTCTCATTTGGTTTGGCTCTAACTGATACCTAGATGTAATCGTATGAACTTTTTCGATATAATTTTTCACCTTCTTCAATTTGAGCATACGCACACGACCGACGAAATAGCGAGAGAGAGCTACTGGCCCAACCACGGCCCCATTACGTGAATGGACATGTTAGCCCCACATAGCTGAATTTTTATATTTAATGGTCAAGTTTTCATCTTCGGCTCGGATTCTTGAATTGCAGGCTGATGATATCCCTAGCTGTGGTGTAATTATACCCTTCTTGTGCAGCCTGCTGCTTAAGATGCTACAGTGAGAGTGATTTTTTTTGAGTGCATGCCACAGAAATTCGAATTGGAGAAAGAAAACTTTCGTACGAGATGCTTCATGGCCAACAGATTTACAGATCACGTACTATCCCTCAAACATCTTCTGCGAAGTGTTTACAATAGTATAACTATGAACTTTAATACCAATGGTGTGACAGAAAATAAACCAGCTCGACAACTTAACCAGGGACTTGAGATGTCTGACTCTAGTCTCTTGAACACTAGTGCGCAAGAACTTGCCAACGCCATCTTTGGACAGCAACCAATGACTCGCAAAAGGCTGAGAGCCAATAGCATTGGAGATATTTTCCATGAGGAGCCCCAAGGAGTGGATGAAATCAAGGTGAAGAAAATCACCCATGTTGACTTACAGAAGTTGGAGTATGGCACAAGGCTTTTGCAAAAGAATATACGACTTATTCTCAACAGTGCTCCTGATATCAACGAATTGGATGGTATAATTAATGATATTAACACAGACCAATCTACAAGAGTGGAATTGGGACAAAACCCCTTGATTCGTCTAGCCCTGAAACTAAAATCAAAGTTCAAATTGGGCGACCTCAAAGTATTCGACCAGATCCTCGAATCTGACGTTCTTATCACCCAAGAGGACAAGGAGAATTTAAAGAAGTGCAACACAGATGGTCAGAAGAAAGTCCAGTTTGAATTAGCTAGTAATGCAGCCACTTCGCAATTAGATATCTCAAGGACTGGTGTTAATGGGAACAAACCACCATTACCTAGAATTCATGATCCTCAATTGTATGAGCGAGTATTTATCCACAAATCAACTATTAACCTGAAATTATATCTCAATCAACACGAGCTTATTAACTTACATAATGAAAGGTTGGAATTCTTGGGGGATTCCATCTTGAACAATTTGGTGACCTTGATTATTTACGATAGATACCCTGGGGTATCTGAGGGTGAATTGACCAAAATCAGATCCCACTTAATTGATAATCGTACATTGACTGAATTCTCCATTGAATACGGTTTTAATAAGAAATTAAAGACTAATATCAATGAAGAAATATTAAATTCAGGTGATCAGAAGATCTTTGCAGATATTTTTGAAGCTTATGTAGGTGCCTTGGGTATTGAGAAAGGTTTGGACTTTGCAGAGATTAAAGGTTGGTTGGCAAAGTTATATGAAAAGAAACTAGCTCGCTATGATCTTCAATTTGACAGACAGCCATTGAACAAGGAAGCCAAAACTGAATTATACTCTGTTGTTGGAACAGCCCAATTTCACCCTACTTACCACATTATTGGAAAGGGCGATGGGGCAAATCACCCGTTCAAGATTGAATGTAGGATGGGCGACGAAATCTTGGGTGTTGGAAGCGCTTCAAATCAGAAAGATGCTGGTTTGCGTGCAGCCATGGATGCCTTGAACAAGAAGCAATTGCTAGAAAAATTCCATAAATTGAGAATGACAACCGATAGAAAAGACTCCATAAAGTCCAATAAAAAACTCAAATTCCTTGATGATGCTGACATCCCTACAGACGACGCTGATAGTGTTGCTTCTGATTCCTCGACTGAAAATATTCCGGGTGTGACGTCTGAAGCTGTTGATACCCCAGTTGCAAAGAAAAAACCAAATAAGCCTGCAAACGATTTCATCAACCGTAGTGCCCTCCTCCCAGTGCAAGCTAACGAAGACGATCCATTAGATAACGATGCTAGGAATAGGCTATATGCTGAAATGGGCAAGAAGATTGGAGAAGTGCCTCAGTATGTGGTTACCACTATTGGGAATGGAAATGCTCAAGTTGAGGTACAGATCAAAGGGTATACTGTTGCCATAGCTATTGACAAGTCCAAGAGGAAAGCAATGACTCGAGCAGCAATGGCTTTGATAAATAAGCCAGATGCGATAGAGGAAATTTGTAGAAATGTGTAAATATTAGTTTCTACAAAACATTAGGGTATAGCTAGGTGGTTTGATAATGTACAAGTTTAGGTACGTTCAAATAGAAAGAATATGTAAACTAGTTTCGCCGTGTAGATAAAAGTATGATTCTTATACGTTGGAAAGATTCGTATTATGGGATAAAGTATGCCTACCATATTTACTAGGTGTTTGTGGATACTTACTATCGTGAAATTTAGTCTACAACTTTCTTTAATATTGGTGACATTTAAGCTGATTTTTTTAAAAATTATGAAAGCTAGTAAGATGTTATTCACAAACCGACACACAAGACTTTTCATTTACAATTGAGATTGATTGGGGTAACTTATCCTATGAGATTTCCTCTTCCACATGCTTCAACACCAACATAATGAAGCAAGCTTCCAGAGTCCCTAACTAAATTCAGTGCTTGCCCTGCGGAATCGTGGCCTGAATCAAAAAAATAGAATCGCTAATCTTATCTTTCGTGATTGTATTGAAAGCTACAACACTCACATTTTACCCACTTTGGTGCCTTACACAAGATAGGTGCAGTGGATTGGAATACAAGAAGAGAAGGAGCTAGCTAATAATTCACTAAACAAGTCCACAGTTGAAACCTCCATGTCAATTTGAAGAAAATGCAGACGAACTCCCAAAGCAAACCAGATACCTCAAACCCAATACCGTTTGTACAACCACCTTCACACCAGTCGCGTGAAAGTAGTGTAAATCAATCTTCACTGCCACTGTATACCAGGTTTACACCAAAGGGTGATAGCACTCAATCAATAAACTCAAGTGAAGCTTCTCTGAGTGCAAGGCCTCCTGAACACCTTTCTGAATTCTTTTCCTTCATGAGCAACAAACCCAATATTCCCATCTCCCCAACGCACACTAGTGGGTCAAGGGATTTTCCCCCTGTCGCAGACTTTAAAGATATGAAGAGCTTTAACAGGCAACCTTCGTTGAATACCTTCACATCTTTCTCGCCCTCGGTTTTGGATTTGCCAAATATCGTAACTTCAAAAGATTTCCAATCGAATATTGATACATATACACATTTGATGGATAAGGCAGCTAAATTGAGAGAGAGTCTACTTCTTGTTTCCGATGCTGCGAACGAGTTTGGTCAAGCTTTGGAAGATAGTATCAATGATTGTCCCAAGGTGAACAATAGCAGAGCTGTTTGTGATGGGATGATCAATGCTGGGGGGCTACAATACATGATTGGAAGTAATCAACAAATCTTGAGTAGGCTCATATCTACCAGTTTTGAAAAACCCTTGAAGAAGGAATTGGCCAAACTACAAGATGATTACAACTATAGTTACGGTTTCTACCAACAAGAAGTCAAACAAAAGCTGAAGCTATTAAGAGAGAAGGAATTGGAGAATATTAAATTATCCAAGCAAAGAACCAGAAATTTGAACACCTACAAAAATAACTTGCTTAACTTGACCAATCAATTAGACGAAATCGATAGGTTAAAATATGATTACTACCATGAAATAAACTCGATGATCGAAAGGTTCAACAATGACCATTTATTGATAAAGACTGGTTCATTGGTCAGAGCTCAATTAGAAATATTTGAAGGCATTGCAAAGAAAGGATGGTCTGGTGGTGGACTCGATGAGCTTTTGGCTGTTTCACCAGACCTATTTGAAGCGAATTATGATTCTGAAGAGAATTTAGAGCAGGAAATACAATATGGAGAAAACAATAAAACCTTAGACAAAAGTTCTTCTATTGCTACTCTAAAGCAAATTGCTGATAAGCTACTTCAACAGCCAGCTCATGCACTCCAAGATATCCGAGCCAGTGGAGGTAACTCTGCTGCTTCTTCCACGATATCTTCAATTCTGGAAACTGACGAAACAAATCACGCATATCATGAAGATGATACAATAATTGACAATAAGCCGAGAGAATCATTAGAAAATCTCACTCAAGCGCAACCTAGAGGCCTTCAGTCAACGTCAGATACTGTACTGTCTCCTGCCCTTGGAAATTTCATACGATCTTCCGATCTAGTATTGATCAGCCCTGACGAATCGTTTTCCTTACCAGTGGTGAACATTTCGAACTCACTAATAAGCCTGAAGAGCAAGATATCATCTGATGTAGAGATATCACCTGAGGGTAGTTTAGACAGTCACAATATACTCGATGAGCTAGATGATTAAGTTCACTATGCGAACCATAATAAGTCTACCTTGCAGACACACGACACTTCATCTATGTATCTATTTAAACTTTAACCACGTACAGTTGACGTTCCCTTTCAATTCATGTTGCAATTTTGCAGCTATCGTTATCAAGTACCAATGGAAATCTATTCACTATATCGTTTACGAAAGGTGGACTTAGTGCAATTAGTTTTGTCGTTTACTTTGAGAAACTTTCCATGGGACGCAATCCCCATCTTTTCAACATCTGGATGTCTTCATCCCAGCCGTTACACATTGTTGTCAACATCTTCTCACCAGTAAAGATAGCATTACAGCCACTCATGAAGCACAAGAGTTGCTCGTGCTCCTTCATAGTGTAACGACCAGCTGCCAATCTGATAATTGATTTCGGCATAATCAATCTTGCGGTGGCAATCGTTTGGACAATTTGATCGAACTTAAGTCTCTTGGACGAATTTGCAGGCAAAGCAGAGATCTCCTTTTCCATTGGGGTACCTTTGATGGGAACCAACCTGTTGATAGGCAAAGATTCAGGGTGGTGCTCCATGTTAGACAAAGTGTATAAGAAAGAGATATGGTCTTCCAGTGTTTCACCAAGTCCCAAAATACCTCCAGTGCAAACTTTGATACCAGCCTTGTGGACATTATCAATTGTTTGCAAACGGTCATCAAATGATCTTGTGGAGATAACATTTGGGTAATGCTCTCTCGACGTATCAATGTTGTGATTGTAAGCAGTGAGACCAGAATCGGCCAATTCCTTGGCCTGTTGCGGATCAATCATACCTAAAGTAACACACGTTTCCATTCCCAATTCATCGTTAATGGTCTTCACCATATTAGCTATTTTCTTCATACCAGACTTTCGACCATTCATATCTCTCCAAGCAGCACCCATGCAAAATCTTGTTGAGCCATTGATTTTAGCAATTCTGGCCTTGGCCATGACTTCGTCGAAACTAATCAACTTCTCAGCCTTCAATCCGGTGTCGTGACGAGAGGACTGTGCACAATATTTGCAATCTTCTGTACATCCACCAGTCTTCACAGACAAAAGAGTACATAATTGAACATCTTGAGGATTATGGTGTTTCCTGTGTTGAACCTGAGCCTGATAAATAAGCTCAGCCAAAGGGGTTTGGTAGATCTCCCTAATTTGGTCCTTAGTCCAAGTATTGATTGGAGTGTTAGTGTTTAATGCTAACTGCAAAGGAGAAACTGTGTTTGACGTAGGAACTTCAATTGCTTCAGTTCTGATATTGAAGTTGATAGAGGGATCGACATTAGTGGTTATTAATGTCTTGCCAAATACCTTTTTGGCAGACAAGGTGTTTGCTGGAGAGAGGAAGGGGTGTCCTCTATGGAAGAATCGTTTGACAAGCATACTTAATAAAGACTAAAGAAATAATATAATTAAAAAATATTCAACTAAAATTGCCCTCTCTATTTATACTGTTACTTTGAAATATTCCGTCATCAGATAAGCTTCAGTTGTTGGGGAATTCGCCATTTTACCAATCAACACCAGTACATAATAGATTATGCGAAATAAAATGAATCATCCTCTACTGAATTGAATCATCTTGCCATGATTCAACAATGGCTGCAAAAAATGTAGTCATCTCGTGAGTCTGACTAAGATCTAGGGCTGAAACCTAATGTGCGACATTTACGACATCTCGCACAATATTTTCTTTCGCCACTATTGCAGATGGGCTCTTCGGGCTCAAAAACGTCACTCGGGCATCGCTGCGACAACTTGCCGTTTCTCACGCTGATATTTAAAATAAATTTTTCACTTCTTCGAACAAAGCTTTTTCTACCACTTGACTACCAAAGAACTCATTAAAATGGCTCCAATCGTATGTATTTGAATGAACCAAACCGAATGGATAAATCCAGCAATCCCTTAAGTACGGGTTTAGTGGTCAAGAATACAGGCATTTTTTTTATAGGAAGAACGAAAGTTCATCCTATTTTTTTCAAATATAAGCAAATTGATTGATACATTATACTTTCTATTCTTTACGCAAACCCGAACCCATGGGCTATGCTGTCTTTATCTTTCAAAAGATAATAGTGCGGTAGGCTAACATGGATTTTCTAGACCACCAAGCAAAACAAGACCGCTAAGAAGTTTGTCGTTGACACCACCGGCCCAGTCGAAAACGGTGTTTTCGATGTTGAAGCTTACGTCAAGTACTTGGTTGAACACATCAAGGTTGATGAAATCGTTGGTAACTTGGGTGATGACATCTCTGTTACTGCCGAAGGTAACAAGGTTATTGTTGTCTCCAACACCAAGTTCTCTGGTAAATACTTAAAGTACTTATCCAAGAGATACTTGAAGAAGAACCAAGTCAGAGACTGGATTAGATTTGTTTCCGTTAAGCAAAACCAATACGCTTTACAATTCTACTCTGTCGCTGACGACGAAGAAGAAGAAGAAGATGACGAATAAATTATTTGATTGTAAATACTTAGTATATATTGATTGATAATTTGTTTTGTTTAATTCTTTTGGGTTTGTTTCTGGGTTTAGTATGGTTATATAGTAATGTATCTATAATGCTTTTATAAACACGGACAATAGGTTATTGTGTAGGAGGAGTACTTGTAGTGTGGGGCAGAGAACAGAGTCTAAAAAGAAGTGCTTGATAGGAGAAATAGGGTAGAATAAACTAGACTTGAAACACGCTGGGATGTAAATTCGTAATATCTTTACAGAACCATGTTAGTACTGCAAAAAGGAACTTTGATAATATTGAAGCATCGATGCAGCAAGTTTTTGTCATTTTTCAACCAATTTTCAACCAATTTTCAACTATTTCGAAGTAATAGTAAAGAATTCGACAGATGAGAAGTGATTTTTCGCTTTTGGAGTGGTGTATGATTACCATGTTGTAGTTGTAGATACACTAAGGATCTTCTATGCTGGGGAGATGTAGACATTTTGCATTTTTTGCGTTACATGCTCTTTGAGACAGTACTGCCAACTGGACCACGAAGTTGAACTACAAGTCGATCGAGCCAAGCGAACGAGGTTCATGATCCAGACTCAAGGCATTATTAGGACATTATCAGGAAACCATTAGGGTCTTATTGGGGCACCCCCACGGATTAAACCTCTAGACATTGACCACAATTCCTTTGCTTCTCCAAGTGCTAGAACTCGCGAAATATTCCCTCACTGCCCTCGCTCAAACTCTACTCCTCCACAAGCAGTGCTCCTCCCCTACCGTGTGTACCTCACTAACTGCTGCTGATCTACTTAAAGAGTAAACGTCACATATCCAGCCACCTTGTGATGCTCTTGGATTTGTAAACACCTCCGTAGTGGCTTTTCGTATAGTTGAACAGATGATACCCCGCAAACTCATTGGCTTGTCAATGCAAGTGAAGTATTAAAGGGTTAGATTCAAAATTTCAAGTGACTTCACTGGTCATTGTTCGACGTGCTATCCTTTCTATGTTCGGGGGAGGCATAAAGTAGTAGAGTGATGTCGAGTTGTGTTGTTGATTCTGGGTGTTATGAGAGAGGAGCAACAGATGACTGGAGGAACGGCTGTCCAGATTGGCTTACTGAGATTGGGTGATGATTGCGTCATGGTGTTATGAGGGGAATACTGTAATTTAGGAGACTGAGCAGATAGACCATAATTTGAGCGTCAATGGTATTTATCTGATGCTGTTGGTGCATCAAGAGGATCGAGTATTCATTATTCCACCGATTCCACCGATTCCACCGATTTTCGGATTCATTGGGTCAACCCCGATAGCACGAACCCCTGACCTTCTGATGTTCATGTTAGACTGTGCTTGCTCCTGCTCATCTCCAGAGTCGTTCGAACAGCAATTCCAATTACCCCGGGGCCTATTTTGCATTGCGTTTCTGTTGTTACGAACTTTGATGACGATGTGGGGGAACATTATATTTAGTAAATGGATTGTGATACCAGAGTAATTCCTTGGAGACGTACAATTGACATACTCTTCTGCGGAAATACAAATCTTGCAATACAGGTCCTGTAATACATTTCTACTAATAATCTAGTAATTTCAATTATATGTTCCTTTCGCCAAGTCTCAAAAACTGGGTAAGAATAGAATAAGTTTGAGCCAAATGGCTTGATTCTAAGTATAAATTAATGTTGAAGCGAAGTGCCAGTCTATAGATGACCAGCCAGTTGATTTGAAGAGTTTCGTGGTTGTCGTTGTTTTCTTGGACGATGTGCTATGGTGGTGTTGCGCTGTTGTAGTATGGTGGTGTTGTACATTTGTAGTGCTGTACTTTATGAATATGCCTTCAGCTTAACTCATGAGCACTCACGAAATCAACACTTTCAGTTCACAATGTATCGCATGCTTCAGTATAAACGGCTCTGATGGCCTCTAAACGGCTCTGATGGCCTCTAAACGGCTCTGATGACCTCTAAACGGCTCTGATGACCTCTAAACGGCTCTGATGACCTCTAAACGGCTCTGATGACCTCTAAACGGCTCTGATGACCTCTAAACGGCTCTGATGACCTCTAAACGGCTCTGATGGCCTCTAAACGGCTCTGATGACCTCTTGTGAGCTCCACTGCCCAATACACTACCACAACTGGTAGACTCACCTCAATTGATATTATTATACATCTTGTGCTTGTATGAATAGTTTATCAAGTTATAATAATACAGCACATAGTTCACTGTATCAACCACAAGATCGCCAAAAACTATCACCACTACCGATAAGTGTATCACATAGTATATCATGGTGTCCACGATTAAATAAACAAACCTAAATAGTGAGTGCACGAATGCACTCATTACCGTCGTCACCGACCGAACTGGTGAAGTGATATAATTCGAAACCATTTTCTCTGCTGATGCATCGAATCACAACACACGTTCGAAATGCTGGATGTAGCGTGATACTTATACCCCAACGTCCTACGGCCCTGATGGACCTTCTTCTTGCATCTGCATGTAGGACTCTACCTCTTTCTTTTTATGGCGGTTTCCACCCCTCACCTGAAGGATGTGCCAACTATGCACCGGATTTATGTTTAGGAACTCATGCTTTGGTAGTGTTTCACCGCCAACAGACAGTTTGCATGCGACGAATGACTCAATGCGATAAGCAGTGCTGTTGTCGGTTTGGTTATTGTTTGGCTGCAATTTTTGCACGTTAGAATTGCTGTTTCGAGAAGAGTGCAATATTCTGGAGAAACCGTTGAAATAACATGTGCTAGTGATTAGAGGAAGACTCGATGTGAGAACGAGATACGTTGGATTGAGAGTAGACGGAGTATTGGAAAGCTTCATGTTTTGAACCAATTGTGGAGCAAATGGCCACGGAATGTATCAATGTGTTAAGTATCATGGTTATTTTGCTCGATCAATAGATGTGAAGGTGCAGTAGTGTGAATGACACTTTGAACAGAAGCGTAGCCAGCTGCTCGAGAATAAGTTGACATATCCTAAGGAAGCATGTGTGGTCTTCACATGCACGTCTACAGCAACAAAGGTTGAAGTGTAACTAACTGACAATGTGGCACACCTTGGAAGAGCTTGCGAAGTGCACTTTCTGGAGCAAGAACAAAGAGGTAGCTGAAGAATGACTTTCATTGCGGGAACCATTGCACTATTCTATCGCTCTTGCGGCCATAATTTATCGAGTCCTACAGTATTCTCACATCAAATGTAAATGCACTAATAAATATCCTAATTCTAAACCAAACTAATCGTCCGCTTCTTCTACTGCTTCTGCAATTCTGATTTCACCCAGCCTTCTAACCCTCCTTTGACAATGATGTCTTGCAAATTGGTTCCCAATTTCCCAACCTTTTGGGTCAAAACAACATTTCCTTCAGAATCCGTCACAATCACACGGGCTTTAGTGACATCCCACTTCAAAAACCAACCTGTTCTGATCGTCAATTCATTGGCACCATTGTACTTTTCTCTTAACTTGTTGATCAAGTCTGGAATTTCTAATGTTAATAATGCGTTGTTGATGGAGTTTCTTGAGAAAATGTTACCGAATGAACCTGCGACTACCAACTTCATGCCTCTAGCCAAAATGGCAGTGGCAGCTTGTTCTCTAGAAGAACCAGTACCAAAGTTAAATCCTGAAATGACAATATCACTGGACTTTGTCTTGTTCTTGAATTCCAGATCGTAATTTTCCATACAGACCTCTGCCATCTTCTCTTTGGAAACATCATCTTGATAAGTGTACTTACCAGGATAGATACCGTCTGTGTTAATATTGTCAGCATCACAAAGGATTAATTCTCCTTCAATGGATTGAGGGAAACCCTCCAATACGGATATTCCTGAAGATTCAGAATCGTCTTCTTCGACAGCAGATGGAGCAGCAGTCTCTATAGTTCTATACACAGTTGGACTTGCTGCAACAGGACTACCGTCCAATTCTTCAGGACCCCCAATTCTCCCCAATACAGCAGACGCAGCCACAACCTCAGGCAGTGCTAAATATGCCAATGCATTGGGGGAACCCATTCTTCCCTTGAAATTACGGTTGGTGGCGGAGATACCAACTTCACCATCCTCCAAAAGACCAGTACCCAAACCGATACATGGACCACAACCAGCTGGTAATGGCTTTGCTCCAGCATCAAGAATGTCTTGCCATGCACCTATTTGTTCAGCATCTTTCTGTACATTCAGGGAGGCAGCGGCGACGTAGAATTCGACACCTGGAGCGATCTTACGACCTCTTATAACATCAGCAGCAGCGACTATATCACTCAACCTAGTATTTGTGCACGAAACCAAGTATGCTTTGTTAATTTTGACATCCTTCTGAGCCAACTCGTGTAAAGGAGTAGAGATTTTGACTGAGTTTGGTCCTGAAATAAATGGTGACAAGGTAGCTAAATCGACAACTAAGTGTTTAGCATATTCTGAGTCGGAATCCGATTCGACCTTATTTTTTATCAAGTCCGCAATAGTATTTTCACTCACTCTAGGGTGAGGTTGAGGTAACTTGGAGATTCTGTTTTTGTAAAACTCGATTAAAGTGTCATCAACAGGGAATAAACCAGATAAGGCACCCCATTCTGTAGTCATATTTGCAATTGTTAACCTGTAATCAACAGGCAAATGTTTCACACCTTCACCGGTGAATTCTATGGCATGGTTCAACACTTCATCGTTGTTGAACAAACCACATAAAGCAACAATAACATCCTTACCAGTAGAGCCCTTTGGCAATTGGTTGATGAATTCAACCTTGGCAACTGGAGGGATCTGCCACCATGTTTGTCCTGTGGCCCAAATGGAAGCAGCATCAGTTCTGACTATAGGAGTACCAAGAGAACCAACACCACCGTAAGTGTTTGAATGAGAGTCCAGGGCCACAGTCAAGTTCAATGGGAACGCATAACCTTCTTCGATCATAATCTGATGACCTATCCCACGACCAGCGGGGTAGAAGTCAATGCCCTGCTTCTTAGCGAAGGCCTCGATATTTCTATACTTTTCCAAGTTCTTTTCACTCTTGTTCTGTACATCGTGATCCAAGGTACATACTATCTGATCCCTGTGCTTGACTTTGGTGGCACCCAAGCCCATGAACTTGGTTGCAACTGGCCACGAGTTATCGTGAGACATGCAATGCGCTGGTTTGATAGTGACATAGTCACCACTGAAGACCAACTTGTCCTGACCAACGGAATACTTCTGCACAATCTTCTCCGTTAAGTTCTGGCCCTTATAACAAGGGGAAGAGCTCGAAAGAAACCTCCTAAGGACTTTTCTATTGCCTAATCTTCTGGATAGCATGCTTTAACGGTATTACTATGGAACAGTGTGTTGGATACTGAAAACTTTACTGAAAACTATACTGAAAACTTTACTGAAAACTTTACTGAAAACTATGAAGGTGTCTTTCAATTCTGATGCAATCCTGGAGTCGATATCTGTGTGCAGGTACAAACGTTATCGCCGCTTGAATGAGTCAGAATAATTATGCTCATGTCATTGGACAAGATAGGAGAGATGGTGCGAGATGGTGATGGGGAGTGGAAAGAGGAGGTGGAAGGAAGGGGATTTCGTGGGGGAATTGGCATGTTTAGGTTGCACGGTGAACGAAGAGCAAGCGTGGGTGTATGTGTGGTAAGATTGCGAGGAATATGGGGATTGAAGGGGACTGATGAAGAGTTGGGGTGTTGCAGCCTGTAGTGGGGACTATGAGTCATGAGTAGTAAGTTAGAAAGGATGAAGTATAAGTGAGAGACCTTGAGCGAAGGGGATATATGTACTTTTGAGTTGATACTGGCGAGTGGAGTACTGGTTCATGGACTCCGAACACAAAGTAGTGGCAAAATAGGTGTGGTATGTAGGGTAGCTTAGTGGTGGAGCTCAATACTAGAGTCCAGAGCCTACCAGAGCACCTAAGAGTAAAATGAGCCATGGATATCCAATCAAACTCCAGAAAATGTGTATAGAGTCTCCACCAGACTGAGAGGTGTCATTTCTTCAATTTCTCCTCTCCCAGGGAACCACACCATCATCCTTGGAAGACCGTGCCAATGCGTTGCTCTTCGATAGTCGCAAAAAGTGGGACCGTAAAAGTTGCAGCCAAACCTCCGCACGAAAATCGAGTTGATCGAAATCGAAAGGGACTGAAAAATACGAGTGTACGACTCACCAACAGTTCAGGCTATCACACTCGGCATAACGAAGCAATACTTGGATAGCAGTCAAATCATTCAATATAAATAGAAGAATCATATAGCCAGAAGCACATATCCACAAAGGAAATCCAGAAAACCAATTGCATCCAGGCATCATCGTTCCCCCACATCTTAGAGCGATGACTCTCATATACACAGCACTTGCTACAACCATTGCCGCATCATACGTATTCAGCATATACTTTTTGCAACCGGCAGACGTCGCTAACAAGGATAGGAATGACAAGGTTGTCATAAAGTATAGGATTGCCAGAATAGCGGCCTTGTGCATTGTATTGACACTCGTGGTGCCACAAATTCTTTGCCTGTTGTCGAAGAAACAACTCGGGTACCTACACTTTCTATACTCGCTAGGAGTATTTCCCGGACTCACCTTGTCACATAGCTTTTGCAAAGACTTATACAATTCTTGCTACAGTCTTTTCATGATCTGTGTATTATTTGCGGGCCCAATTGCAGACTACTTCAATCTGGTTGCAACATATGGAAGTGATATTATTTGGGAAGACCTTTGGGCCAACTTCGGTAATATAACAGGATTTAGAGATCATGTATTTGCACCGATTACAGAGGAGCTCATCTACAGAGCACTCCTTGTTAATGTGTTGACTAGCGATAATGTGGCAGGGCATTCAAAGACATGGGTTATTTTGGTGTCGCCGCTTTATTTTGGAATTGCTCATATACATCATGCGTATCAGTTGTCTAAGAAGGGCATCTCGGTGCCAGTGGTAGTGTTCAATACAGCCTTTCAACTTGTTTATACAACTTTATTTGGGACACTTGCGAGTTACGTTTACTTGTCTAGTGGAAACAACTTGCTTAGCCCAATCTTAATTCATTCGGTTTGCAATTTAATTGGGTTCCCCCCCTTGACTGTGGAAGGTCCAACTTGGTTTAAAAAGACGTATTACGGATTATTAGTGAGTGGGATGCTTGGGTTCTTTATCTTGATGAGAAAGTTCAACCCAATTCTATAAGTTGAAACTGAAGTGCAAACTAAATTGATCGACTTCAATGGATGGTTCTACAAATGCCAGCCGTGGAGATACAATTGAACTTTAATGATGGATATGAGAGCTGACTAGGATAGGTGCAATTTTTATGTCCTCTTACGAGGACATGCTACTCAATGGTCTTGACGACAGACCAGGAACAAGAAACCAACAAGTACCACCTTTACCAGATCACACAGCTTACTCTCAAACATTTCTTTGTTACGCTACACTCTGAGACCAATAGTGCCAACTTCAGTTACTTTCACGTGATTATTCAGATCAACCTGTCTCGTCTAACCCATAGTGGCTTTTGTGCAGCTCAAGAAAGTATAAGCAGAGTGGCAAGGATACACGCATAACGCGAGAATGTGGACACCAAACGGTTAAAAGAAACAATCGTGGTTGACTTGCAGGGACAAACGAACTGCATCCCATCACTAAGACAATAGGAGTCATTGAAAACTTAAGAAAGATGCACGACCAACAAGTGAAGATCATTATTTGTTTAGATCAAAGCTAATGGGCACAATTCTGAACTGCTTGGATGCAATCTATTTCTTTTTGCGCTCATCTTTGTGGATTGTTTCTTATGCTCTGGCAGCTGAATGTCAATTGGTTCTGATTTTTTCGAAGAGGAACAATAGCGTAGAGATATATCTTTATGGCAACCTCAACAACCGGATAAACAATAGACACAACACTATTTCCTTACTTGTTTATGACAACAACTATTGTACAACC
This sequence comes from Kodamaea suecica, assembly GCA_030558315.1. Classification (NCBI taxonomy): domain Eukaryota; kingdom Fungi; phylum Ascomycota; class Pichiomycetes; order Serinales; family Debaryomycetaceae; genus Kodamaea; species Kodamaea suecica. The sequence goes on from JAJMSH010000013.1 coordinate 106,931, forward strand.
TTATATCATTACACCTTATATCATTACACCTTATATCATTACGAGGAGGTACACTTGATTTTCAATGGCATCTAGAGACAATGAACAGCGATCTTGAAATCGAATTTAATGAGAGTAGCTACTGAGTATAGTTCCTCTGGCGAGAGGATAAAATTACTGAGAAATGTCCACTAATGAATTTTTTTTAGTGAGGATTAGTGAGAAACTGCGGGTAGTTTGAATATTTAGTGGAGGAAATTGTAGATATCGGCACTACCAGAGTGCTATGCAAGCCACCACCCTAATCCTCATTTATAACCCCTTTCAAAGCGCTGTCCAGTCTAGTTTTATTCTTGATGAAGTATGACAAGCACAACGTAAATAAGCTGATCCCTAGTGTTTCAACGAACGTATTCGTATATTTCGAATCTCTTCTCTCTGATCCCACGACAATTAATCTTTGCAACTCTAATTTTAAAGGCGATTTCAAATCCTCTACTGCAAGATCAAACAAGCACCAACCCATCAGAATTAGGGTTCAATAAAAGGTATTCAAGCGGAGTAACAGGTTATAAGTAGACAGAACTCTAAATATATCAACTTGATGAGTATTCCCAAGTACTAAATCAGGAAATCGCTCACAACGTCCTCATATCACTACCTTCGCTAACACATCCACCTAAAACCGCTTCCCTTTGTTTTTTCTCCCCAGCAAATTTCGTCGTGTTGTAAAAAAGTTATACTTTTTCAACAGTCAACCATACCACAACCAAAGGGTACTACAACATTACAAGTGCCAAAGAGCCAAATAACAGGCCAACACATCTTTGAAGTGCTCATGAAGTCACATCCACATTCTTTACTCATAATTTAAGCATATAAGACCAAGATCATTGAATCTATCCATTGTAATCCAACAACCAAAAACTTGACAACAAGATCAAAAAAAAATCAACAACTCAGAGCAATGTCCTCTCGCAATAGCCTCTACAATACAAACAGCAGCTATGAGTCCGCAGTTCAGGGTCTCGAGCAAGAGAAAAAGATGGTGGCTGCCTTGAAACGTTTGTCAATTGGGAACATGATGAGCTATGACCCAGACTTACCATCCGAAGACATTGAACAATACCCCTATAACACGGACGATCATGTCCCCATGAGTATTGGCAGCCCAGTGGCTGGAAATAGCATACAGAACCCGTCCAATGGACGTACTCGTAGTCGCAAATCAACACTTTCCAGGTCTTCATCTTTGAAAAAGCTGTCTGTTCCAGACAATCAAAGTATTATTACTGTTGATCTGACAGATGAGTTTTTTGATGCTGAAGATAACGATCAGATATTCGACAATTCAAACTCACTCTTATGGGTACCTGCCAATTTACATCCAGAGGTCGATCCTGATAAGTTCAAAATGCATATAAAGAACACAGTAGAGGAAATCATGGAACGTAAAGCAAATAAAAGAAGCTCTTTGTCTAGAAGTTCAAGCTATAATGATAATTTTTTTGACAATCATACAATTACAAGCACTGGTTCTTCAGGGACATTAGATATAAATGACAAGAACAGTGATAGTGGGAATCATAATACTTCGACCACTTCGACTTCCACACCAGGATCGACTCCTGTTTCTGCATCAGCCTCAGTGAAAGCATCAGCATCTGCGTCAAATGCTAAGAAAAGGGAATCCTTCCATCAGAATAATAGATTCAGCAATCCATCGCTCCGTGAGCTTTCCACAGAGTTGGAAAAACTTTCCAAAATGGCTGGAATGGATGCTACTGATGCAGTAACATTAGCAAGAACATTGTCAAGATCATCATTAGGATATACTGATGTAGAAAAGCTAGCAATGGATGAACTAAGTTCTTCTCCGCATACATCACCACATTCAAATATGAGAAATCCTAGGAACGAAGGAGATTCATCATTTGAACTCCTTGATTATGACGAAGATGACGAGGGAGAAGAAGGAGATCCAGAATCTCCTTTGCAGAACAAAGAGTATACCCAGATTCTACCATGGGCAAATTTACTGCAGAAGTCACCACCGAAATCGTCAACATTGCATTTACAGCAACGATTGCAACAGCAATTTCAACAGACACAGATTTTGCGAGAAAGAGAAAATGAGACAGGTCAAAAAGATGAGAATCCATTGAAACAGGAAGATCAACTAACGTCTTCGCTTGAAAGCCCCTTCACAAGCGACCGTGCTGCTCAAGATTTTGCCTTGAAAAGAAGTAGAAGACCAGATTACAGAAAACAAACTGGGAGTGCACCATTAGGTACTACCCTGCAAAGCTCTAACAATGGCAAATTGGAAAAACTAAGAAATAACTTAAACGCAAGCTTTGGAGAAGCTCTCCCAGATCCTGAAAAGGAAGTTACAAATACAGCTGTAACAAAAGCAGTAGCACTAGCGGCAGCTGCTGCAGCTGCTGTAGGTGCACCAAGGAAGAGGAACAGTAACCGAAAGGTTAGAGACTCTCAGTTACTATTCAGCTATAGAAACCCGAATGAACCTGCGCTGGAGAAGCCGAAGAGCGAAAAAGACGATTCGTTGCAGCTGGAACATTTGCGTGAGAGAGACCGTGAGTTAAAACAACTGAAAGAACATGAGGGACAGGAACTCCGTCAGAAGCGTTATCAACAGCAGCAGAGGCAGCAGCAAGTTCAACAGCAAAGACATCAGCCTCCATATCAACAGCTGCAAGTTCAGCAGGTCCCTCATCAACAGCAGCAGCAATCTCGTCAACAGCAAGCCCAAGTGCAGCAGAAGTACCAACAAAATCAACAATACCCAAAGCAAAACCCTCAACAGTATCATCAGCAACAAATACCCCACCAAACTCCACCAATTTCAAGTCAAGCAGAACAGAGTCAACAAAATCAGCAACCACATCAGAGAGTAATCTCCCCTCAAAATAGAGCTAAATCGTCTGGAAGCCGTAGTCCTACATCTATTGAAACATCTCTAACCCGAGATGACTCTCCATACGGAGCTTCATATTCACTGACATCTGCAGAAAAACAATTGCAGAAGTACGGCCAAAGTAACTTGGCTGCCAAAAGAATCTCACAGATGAAAGCTACTCAAAATAACATTCAAGACCATTCCATTCAATATCAGGATATAGGCAGACCTCGCCAATATATACCTGGACTGTATCCCGGTGAATTGCCTCTGAAGAAAAAGGAACGTACGCACCGTACTGAACAAGAAAACCAGGAAAGACATGAAAGACACGAGAAGCGTCGCCGTGAACGTTATGCTCAGGAGCAGCAACAACTTCAACAGCAGCAACAGCAGTATCAAGAGCAATCGCAACAGCATATTCAGCAACAGACAAAATCATACTCCTCTCATCCACAACAAGGACAACAAAGCCAATACAGGCAGAGTATTCCTCACAAACAAATTCCACAACATCACCCTCAACAGGCGCCTCAACAACAATACCCTCAACAACAGAATCCTCAACATCAAATTCCTCAAAATTCTCTGCATTCTGTTTCTCCAATTTATACTGAGAACCAAGAATCTCGCACGAGACATCATCATCGTAGCCACAAGAAAGGCGATGCCCAAAAAACTTTGCATCAAGCATATGTTTCTACTCCAACTATCAAGAATAAATCTCAACAGCTAAATCAGAACTTGGATTTACTAAGATCTGAGATCAATGAGTTTAAAGAGAGTTTGAATAAGAATGACCCATTAGAGGAATCACCAAGCATGGGCACCACTTATAACTTCAAGAAGGCGCCTTCTGTTACAGAACCCGATCTGAATGAGAATAACGACTCTGATTTCAGTTTCGAATTGACATATCAGGATATTAGCTATGAAGATTCTTTGGGGATTGAGAAGGAAGCGTTCCAGGAAAAGGGACACAAGGATGACATTTTAAATGGCTCAGACATTACTTCAAACAATGCTAAGAATGTTAAGACATTCGCTCCTTCAACAGATATTAAGTTGCAATCTCCACCACGTCAGTACAGACACCAGCCAGCTGCTCAGAATGTTCAAATGCAAGTCGAAAGCGACCACTCGCAAAACAAGAACGAGCTGGCAGAGGGCAAAGAAGTCATACAGGCAATACCTGAGAAAGGGGTAGAGAGTCCATTCTACGTAGCCGATCCATCTCCATACCCTTCGCCTACTGTTAACTTTACTGAAGAAATTCAAAAGAAACCACTTGAGTTGTATCTGGAAGATAATCTGAATAAGCTAACTGAAGAAGTTGAATACGTCGACATTGATGATGCAGATGATACTCTCGACAGTAAAACACTACACGAGCAGAAATCCCAGGAAAGCAAGCAAACTCATGAAAAAGAGCTTAACAGGCTGCAAGAGGTTATCCATCCTATTTCGGAAGTTGATTCATTGGTCTCTAGTCCAGAGACTTCACCAACAAAGGTAAGGAAAAAGAAGTCGTTTGGTCTTTTACCAAATAATATAAATGGAGATACCTCTAAGAAAATGTTGAAGAAGAAAAAATCATGGCCTTGGTTGAAAGAAAGATCTTCGAGTCTCTCGTCAGTTGATACAGCAAATTTGCCGCCAGTTCCTGAGTCATCAAGATCAGTTTCTACACCAGAGGCTCCTAGTGAAGATGAGAGTATTGTTGAAGTTAAGAAGGAGAAGGTTAGGAGTGGAGATAAGGAGAATATGATCTCCAAATTGTTTAAAAGGAAGAAGGTGGAGCCACTTGTAAACCCTCCAAATACAACTACAATTCAAAGTATCACATCCAAAGAAAGTGGAATCACAGTTGACTATGAATCAGATACTGAAAAGAAAAATAAGAAACTTGGCAGTAGTTTGTTCAAGAAGAAAAATAGGAAGGTTCTTGTCAAGGAAAAAGAAAGAGACAATATGATGTATGCTCCAGGAGCAGAGAGGCATAATGTTCAAGATTCTTCTTCTGTATCGGTAGATCAGAGATCAAGTGCTGAGAAAGAGCTCGACAGTCAGGAGAGACTCAAAGAATATCAACAAAACCAAAAACATCTTCAGCAGGATGAAGAAGATATATTAGAGCAAACAGAACAACTTTCGAACTCATACACACAAGAACAGTCTGAAATTGTTACGAAACAAGTACAACATGCAATTGAATCAGCAATAGATGGGATGACCGACGTCCAAAGCGAGAAGGTAAAAACTAAGAAGAAAATGAAGAAGAGATCGAAGAAGGAAGAGGACGAGGACAATAGTCTACAGGAAGAAGCTGTTGTTGTCAAAGAAGATACAGAAAACAAGCCTCAGACTACGTTAGATGTTCAGGAGAAGTTGAAGAAGGTAATCAAGAGGTCGTCAAAGCCAAATCAACCTATTGAGTTTACTGATTCTGCCTTCGGTTTCCCATTACCTCCTCCTTCCCAATCTACTTTGGTGATGTTGGATTACAGATTTCCAGTACATGTTGAGCGTGCAATTTATCGTTTGTCACACTTGAAATTGGCTAACCCTAAGAGATCACTTCGTGAACAAGTTTTGCTCTCCAACTTTATGTATGCATACTTGAATTTGGTAGACCATACCTTACACTTGGAACAACACTTAAATAATGTGAATGATTCCGCGATCCATGAAGAAGACTTGGGCGGGGATGAAATGGTTAATGATGACGAGAATGATGATATGTTCGGAAACGATGGATATGGAGATGACGATGGGGAAGTAGATGTTAGAGATGAAGAAGATAAAGTCGATGATGTGGGACTTGGAGCTGATGCTCTTGACGGTGAATTTGGGCACAGAAATGTTGCGATTGCTATTGATTTAGATATCGAGAACATTAACACTAATGTTATTGAGGTTTAGAATAGGGCACAGAAATATATTCGGTTTATATATTAGAAGACGATTTGAAATATTCCTATGTAGGGCCAAAATGCGGTATGGCGGTGTGCTTCTGTTTTGGATTGGCATGCTGTCTAATTTATGCAGACTATATTGCTATGGTGCTAAATTGTAGACAGTACTATGGCGTGGCTTTTCTCCCACTGAGATGTGTCGTGCCTTCTTCGTATGCCCACAAACCACTCCACCATATCACCAGATTCCACCAGGCATACTCTACCTTTCATCAACTTTGTACTTCAACGCGATATGTATATTTGTGTGGTTCCCTTAACGGTATTTCCTTCATTCCGTGTCGTTGACTAGAATCAGTTGATTAGCTCATCTCACGCATTACGTCACCAACATACCATTAGCAGCGGGCATTCAAAGAGCCAAATGAAGCCTACTAATCGAGAGTCTGCATCTTGCAAAGTTGAGCACTAGCATGCTTGGCCATTTCCCAAATACCAATCCCCAAACACACAGCCTACAACATCTCTCATATGTGAATACTCATGCATCAAGCACTATGCTTTTCCTATCGATGCGACATAGGCTAGGGGAACACGCACCACAATAAACTTTGCAAGACGTACTGGCCAATGAGTCTTTGTATGTATGCCTTAGTCAGAAGGTAAATAGAGCGACCATCGCCAGGGTCTGAGTATCGCTCGTTTTCAGCCAATATCACCCTACACCTCATCTCAAACAAGATGTTTCTTCCGCGTTCAATCTCAAGAGGAAGCTGCACCTCTCCTCTGTGGCCTGTAGCCTCCCCTACCTCCAAAACAAGCCTCGTAACGCCGACTCCTATTGCCATTCACACATGCCAATCCACGTCAAACCCTACTTCCGAGCGAAGCCGTCGCTTTTGGCATACGAACTTCCTGATGCAGCCACTCACAAATTAATACGGTGCCAGAAAAATATTAGCTGTTCACATCACACCCTGAAAAATTGAACTGTTACAATTATACACCAGTACTAGCCCTCAACTAGTTGACACTACACATACAATACCGTTAACGTTGCTACACTGAGAAATGTCTAAGAGTTTACCATTGTTGGCTGCCAGCGTTGTTGAACAACACAACACCCAAACTGATTGCTGGGTGGTGTTGTACGGCCGTAAGATATACGATGTAACTGGGTTCTTGGACGAACATCCAGCAGGTGGTGATCTTATCTTACCTTACGCTGGTAAGGACGTCACCGAGATCATGTCCGATAGCATCTCTCATGAACATTCGGAAAGTGCTTACGAAATGTTAGATGATGGCATGTTGATTGGTTACTTGGCTACCGCAGAAGAAGAAGAAGAATTAATCAACAATAAAAACCATACACCTGTGGAAGTGATATTGGAAGGAGGGGACACGTTGGATCTTTCCCAATTCCAAGAGAAGTTACCTGCCTTGGAGAAATTGTCCATTCAAACCGATTATAACGCAGATGTGAAGAAGCATAAGTTTCTTGATTTAAACAAACCTTTGCTCATGCAGATTTTCAGAGGTGGGTTCTCCAAAGAGTTCTATTTAGATCAAGTCCACAGACCCAGGCATTACGGAAGTGGCTCAGCCCCTCTCTTTGGTAACTTCTTGGAACCCCTTTCATTAACTGCATGGTGGGTTGTTCCATTAGTTTGGTTGCCTCCAAACATGTTCTTGTTTTATTATGGACTTATTCATCAAAATACCCTCACTGCTTTGAGTCTTTGGGTGATGGGACTCTTTGTTTGGACCTTGGTTGAGTATCTCATGCATCGTTTCTTATTCCATTTGGATGCGTACTTACCTAATCACTCTCTTGCCTTTGGATTGCATTTCTTATTACATGGTATCCACCATTATTTACCCATGGATGGAAACAGATTGGTATTACCTCCAACGTTGTTTGTCCTCATGGGCTTCCCAATTGGAAAGCTAGTTTTCTCGCTTCTCCCATTCTACATGGCCTGCTCGGGCTTTGCTGGTGGTACTCTTGGTTATATCATGTATGATTTGACCCATTATGCCTTACATCATTCGAAATTGCCTAGATATTTGCAACAGTTGAAAACTTATCATTTGGAACACCATTACAAGAACTATGAATTAGGCTTTGGTGTGTCAAGTAACTTCTGGGATGTTATCTTTGGAACAGAAATAACAAGCACCTTCCAAAAGAGAGCATAGACTTATGAATGTGAATGCCTTTATAATTAAAAATGAGAAATTGCTTTAACTAGTTATTATATATAGCTGCGACTTGTGATTATCGAGCCTTTGTATCGTATGGCTGCTTCGTTTGATTTATCTGGATTCACCTATACTAATTAATTTTTTTCTTTCATATATATAGTTTTGAAACCATAATTGTAAATCATTATACTGTGAAAGGACGTACTTTAAGTCCTCCAATACTTCTTATTTTATGGGTATCACTCTGTCCGTATACCAAGCATGTAGTCTGTCTAAATTCCGCTGCCTTTCCATCCTAATAATCTTCTAGTAGGTAGTTTCTTGAGTCAATTGCATTTGACCCGTGCCGTATCGCATTCATCTTGAGCTGCTCCCAGGAGTTTGCTTTTATATTGAAGGATAAACGAGGCTTCTTCTTCAGCTTACCGTCCCATCTCAATTCGCTAGCCCGTCTTTGGATATCAAGACGATCCATGAATATCTTTCTTAAATCAGCATTATAATTGAGGTACTCTTTTCTCTTTTGTAGGTGCTTGCTCCTCACTTTACTGTATATGTGTTCTGGTTCGTACTCGAGTGAATTCAAATATTCAACAACATCAAACCCTCTCTTCGCTTCATTTGCTTTTGATTGTCGGTTGCTTTTAGAGCTCACTGTCTCCAGGTCCACTGAATCATTACTAACATCATGGTTTTGTTGAATTTCGCTAGTTCCTTGAGGTTCTGAATCTTCAATTGGGTTTCCATGTTCGTCAACCTCCTCTTCGTCTTCATGTTCAAAGCCACCCTCGTACTCATACTTGTAGTCAATGTTCTCGAACAAGTTCTCACACCTTTCGTACAATTGCTGGTACATATCAGGGTCATAATTCTCATACGGCGAGTCCACCTGAGTGAGTCCAGTAAGTAAAATATGCTGCCATCCAACACGATATTGACTTGATTTTACACTACCGAAAGTTGAATACTTGGACTCAATAGTATTAAGAAGACCATCAACCCGAGACGCTATCTTCTTGCTCATATCCACAGTAGATTCTGTTTGCAAGTCCGGTGATACCTCTAGGTTCTTCCATTTAGACTTTCCTTTACCATTCTTAATGGATTGAAACTTTTCACTTATCTTCCTTTGTATCAATGCATGTATCTCGTTAACCAAATCTGCCTTGCTGTTACTTGGGGTTGATTTGTACGCTATACTTGATATGGGCCTCGTCAGATTGCTTTCATCTACCAAATCCATTACCGAAAGCAGCTTATCTTGAATGTCTTGTGTTTTGGATAGTATGACCTCATTCATCTCTTCTTCTAATTGGTCGGCCATGTCTTCTTCGCTATCTACAACAGCATCACTCTCTTCGTCATCAACGATATCCCCAGAAACGCTTGTTTGTAAGCCTGGAGACGGTACTGTCTTTTTCCGGCTCTTCACTTCTCTTCTCTTCCTTTGATACCGCCGAAGAAGGACTTCATTGAGCATGTTACGTTTATCAGCGATTTCAGCCTCATCCACATCAATATCATGCTTGTATGTGTCATTATGTACCACAGTATCTGAATACTTGAAAGTAGTTCTAGGTATTGGAACTTGGTCAATATTAAGCGGCCAGCTTGCCCATCCTCCATTAGGGTATACTCTATCTATCCTTCTTGCAAGGTGGGTTGAATATAGATGGATTGCTAGATCTTTCCGATACGAATCCTCTAGGGAGTCCAAGATGTCTTTCCGCTCGTGAGTATTGGACATTTGGCTGTGGTAAAGGAGATTTTGGTTATTTACTTTTTTTTTGATGATTCGATGCCAGCTTCAATAGTCGCATACAATAGCTGCAAAAAGGAAATAAAGCATCACTGGAAGAAGAGGTAGTGAGGAGGCTCTTTTAGGGGCAGGGAACAGCTTCGATCCAGGCCCAAGCACAGCTTTGTATCGTCAGTAGCTACATTAAAATAATCCTTTCAACTACATGTGTACCTATATGACTCTTTATTGTTATGTAATTAAGCGAATATCTCACAAGAGATCATTATTGAATATAGATTAAATGAATAATTAAGCTTTCCTTAACTGCTCTCACTAACAGCACCTGTTGCACCTAAATCATACTGTGCAAAACTAGATTCTTCGAGCTTCTCCTCTTCTTTAGCTCTCCTGTTCTCGGCTCTTATCTCATCGACAATAGCTAGATTCTTCATTATAGATTGGTCAACAACCTCTCCATCTAGTCTAGCTAGTTCCTCTGCAGGGAATATAAGAGGCCATAACCATTTGGCGCAGAATGTAAAGAATAAAAGTATCCCAGGGAACCCTACTGCTGCAATTGTGCAAGTAATTGCAAATTCTGATGTTGCAGCAATCACTTCAAGCAATAGGTATAAGTAGAACCATTTTTTGTTCTCGTACAGATGTATTTCCTTGTACAAATCAGGACATTTCGGGTCAGTCTCAATGTACTCTTTGTCTGTGAAAAGATACCTAATCTTGTTTGTAACTGCACTTGCATGGAAACCAGTAATGCTCATGACAAAGAATAGTCCAGCCAACACAGCTTGTGGGATCAAGCCCAACACGACTAATAATGGCCGTGTCATCATTACAAATGTAAGCGCACCTTGTACTGTATTAGTAACTCTTTGTTCAACTACAGATATTATTTCGCCATTCTTGCCATGCACAATCAATGAATCAGTATGTAATGGAGCTTGTGGAATCAACCCATTAGGAGGAGGAATACCCAAAATTCCCGCAAGACCAGTTGTGACTCCCAACAAGAAGAAATCCCAATGGAATGAGGAAGGTTTAGTTAATGGGTATTGTTTCAGTTGGCAAATTAACGATGAGATATTGTGATCAAAGTAGAACAAGAAAGTGATTAAGATTGCAAATGGTATTGCCAAAAAGACATCAGCAACGTCAATATTTTCACCAGGCCAGAAGTGGATGAACCAGCCATGTTGTCTATCTCGTCCATGATATGAAGGCGCAAATGACTGCGTTATTGGCAAGGTTGCCAAAGTAGTTTCATTCAATTTCCCACCAAAATGAGCAAATCCAGTGAAGAAAATGACGGCCAAGGGAACACCATAGTCGACGAATACTTTTCGAGTCCACCAATTGAAATATGGTAAGGTCCTCCCAAAAATACTACTTCCAACGCCAAAAACCACCATTAGAATCGCGATGACCACTGAAGCATACCCACTAGCCAACCCACCTAAATTGAACTGTCTATTTAGTATCTGGACGCCTTTTTGGGAATAGACAATGCAAATGAAGAATCCAAAGGCATCGCAAGAGTAGGAACTTACGATTTTCATGAAAGATACATAGTTCCCGAATGCAATGATGAAATGCATAACCATTGCCCACAAGTAGATCCAGCACATAAATGGGAAATACGGAGTTCCTCTATCTTTAATTAACTCGTATACGGTATAGCTGAAGATGGACACAGGTCCAGTAACGCCAACAATACAAAGTGGTTGGCCAGAGAACAAGCCAAAGACTACACCAGCCATGGCAGAGCTCATCAAAACTTCATTTACCCCATATGAATGGTTAGTTCTGTCCATCATATCTTGAGCGAAAGCTAATGCCGGTAGAATATTCGTGAAGAATATGAATGCGGTCGACGGTATGACCCTATAGTTATAAGCATCCTTGAAGTCGGAGACATAGTAGGGTAACCTCGACCTGACATCGTTATATATTCCAAAGCCCCAATAGTTGAAAGTCTTGAATGTCAAGGGCATAATGTGCGCTCACAATTTTTATTAGTAGGACTGTGGTGAGCAGGGCCCCTTGCTTGTATTAAGATGCTGTATTATCAACGGTAAAAGGATGATAATTATAATTTTCTACAAGAATTGCAGACTCAATTTGATCTGCGTGTCTACGATGCAATAATTTCGTTTGCTTTTTCCTGGACCCAGGGTTTTGTTGGCCATGAGGGATTAGATTGGGCCGGAGGAGGCCATTGCATGCTATTCACTTGGTAGATTAAGGCTTTGAGAATAACTTATTTGAGTTAAGACGAATAATTCATCATTGCTCGTACCAAGCAGCACAGCGAAATCAGTGCTTATATTGGAGAGGGCAATAACCACCAGGGTTGCAGTTCTGAGTGCTATTCTGAGGACCGCATCAAAAGCTTATCAGCGAAGCCGTTTGGAACGGCTGCAAATTTATAACTGCGCAGGGGGACGAGCTTGGTGAGTCTTCTGTATTTTTGAAGAGGGTTGGCGTGGTTTAGTTATGATAATGTTAGTGCCGAATAGGATTATTTATGCTAATGATGACTTATGCTAACGATGACTTATGCCAATGATGACTTATGCCAATGATGACTTATGCCAATGATGACTTATGCCAATGATGACTTATGCCAATGATGACTTATGCCAATGATGACTTATGCCAATGATGACTTATGCTAATGATGATCTTGGTTATTAATATTGGGTTTTTTTGGCTCTTGGGGAAAGTGCTGTCTTGGTGGGGTCACTTGTTCCATTGGTAGATGGCAGAGGGGTGGTGGAAGAGTAGCAGAGGAGCGGTATAAGGGGTAATAAAACGCATTGTGAGTACTTCTTTTCATTGTGAAATTGCTGCTGGCTTGGGATAGACTATCCCTAGATCAGACATTTGTTCTAGTACCCTTTGCGGTGTAGCAGCTACTCAATGGTTTGTATGAAGCCAGCAGTAGTATACAATGGAGTCCCTCATGATTTCCTAAGAACAGCTCCCAATAATGAAATCCTAAAATGGTAAGAAAGATCTTTAGCGTCTACTTCCATTCTCACAAGCACCCAGGACCGATCATGGCGTCCAGTATACTTCACCTTGTATACCTCTTCGCCTAACCTGGTAGCGCATCTGAAAACACTTTTTCAAGTATTCTGATCCAAATTTGAATCACCAGCACACAACCAAGCAAATGAATCAACCATATATGGCATGACCCGAGATATAATCGTGTTGCACGTTGGAGCGGGAAAGCATTCACCTATAAACCGCAAAGATTACAAGAAATTGATACGACGTGCTCTTATCCTACAAGATTTCACTCAATCTTCCCAAGCCATTGAAGGCTGCAAATTGACCAACACAGGCTATGGGTCTTCCTTAAACGTGCTTGGACAGGTCGAGTGTGACTCAAGCTGCATTCTATGGAGACAAAATGCTACTGTACAGAGGTCAATGATTGGTATGGACGATTGTAAGTATCCCATCCTGAGCATGAATGAAATTTATGAAATTCTTGGAGTATTTTATGAAGGTGATAAGTTTGGTTTATCGAAGCCTGTTGCAATTAACTACAAATCGCTAAAGGGAACTAAGTTCATTCCAGCCTCAAATGTGGCTGCTAATTTGATACTGAAGGAATCTAAGAGTATTTTTGACTTATACAGAGACCAGCTACTTCCTCATTGCATCGCCCAAATCCCCCAGGTTTTAACTCCTACAGGTATTACGGAGACTACCCAAGCTATAACTCCACAAGGTTTAACCCCAAGCGGGATCACGGACACCATAGGTATATTACAGATTAATGGTGAACATTCCTACCTAGGCTGCTCTTCAGGAGGAAATATGTTCAAAATACCTGGCCGTATTGGATGTTCAGGTATCATTGGTGCTGCAATAGACATCAACTTCAGCAACCACTACGAGCTTTCTTGTATGTGCAGTGGTAATGGCGAAGATATCATTCTGATGAAATTGTCAAACTTTATCGTGAGCAACATGAAGGTTGATGGTGATGACTATGGGCATCAATTAATGACTTTAATACGGGATCTAGCCTCTAACAGCAACTTGGGTGCAGTTAACAAAGATAATGAAAAGATTATATACGTTGGTGTTATCCTCACCGTTCGTGATGTTCTAACTGGGAGTGTTAGTCTTGTATATTGTCACAGTACAGAAACATTCTACTTTGGTTATAAGGTTAATGATGAAGAGGAGAATGTTGTGTTGAGCGAGTTGGATAACTTCGCTAGAGCTGGAAAGACTTTTGCATATGGTGAGTTTAAGATTTGAGAGACGCGAATAGAAGTAATTACGGTAACTACTGGTGGTTTGGGCCAGCAGGTTGGTATTTGTAGGAGCTGAGGAGGTAGTAGCAGCGCAGGTAGTAGGACACCAGTGTAAGAAGACATGTGAACGTCAACAAGGCTCGACATGGTCCAAAATAACTCTGCAAAAAACTATTACATCCCACGCAGGCAATATCAGTACTAGCTACATCTTTTAAGAGTAGATTTTATTAAATATACACGAGACATAATCAAATTGTATAGAGTTCAAACAACTTAACGGGAGGTGGCGTGAACCTTTTGGAAAGCACCCTTCTTTTGGAACTTGTGGATACCAGAAGAAGCACCGGTGGTAGCAGACTTAGCCTTTTCAGACTTTCTGGCAACCTTGTCAGCCTTCTTGGCTTCCTTGTCCTTGGCCAACTTGGAGTCTCTAGCAGCCTTTCTTTCAGCTGGCTTTTGACTTCTTCTTTCCTTGATCAATTCCAAAGAAGCACCAACGATGGCTCTTTGGTTCTTGACGGTCTTCTTGGTTCTCTTCTTGGTAGATTCTTCAGAGATACCCTTCTTGTGTTGTCTTCTGTATAAAACGGTCCATGCAATACGTCTAGGGTTCTTTCTTTGCTTGAACAAAGAAGCAGACTTGGAGGATTGGAATCTGAATACCTTGGAGTCACCTCTGACAAATAAGGTACCTCTACCTGGGTAGATCTTACCACCTGAAAAGGAATCAATTTCGATCTTCATTTTAAACTAAAAGGATGTTAGTAACTTGGTTCAACATGGACTTTCAAGGATAACTGAAAATTTTTACAATGCATTCAACGGTGTCGACTAGCCGCGATTCTGCCCACCGTTCTTGCATCTTCTCTTCAATTCTCATGTCCTTTAACTCATGCTAGTAGCATGCACATCTCACATACCTATTACTGGTTGGTATCTAGTAGAATTCAAACAAATCTATAACTCCTCTCCGATATAATACAACAATTTTTTGGAAAACTTTTTCCCAAGCTCGAGCCCGTCGCAGTTGGTAGAGTACATGTTTTGTGACATGTTCCAGTACACTGAAAAAGTGATTGTTGAATGCAGGACATTCGTCACGAGTCCGTCGTGACTGCTTTTCAAAATGTTACGTACTGCTGTTTGGCTTTTTTGTGCTGCTGAGTTCTGGAGATTTTTCACTTATCATGCAGGAAACTATTCATGCGTGGGCCTGGCAGAGGGGCGCCATCTCGAAAAACTTTTCATACTTAAGCAACTTGTGTTCCACGGCTTCCTCCTCTTCTTCTTCTTCTACTACATTGAGACCGGAGTGTATTAATATAAACAAACAAAAACACAGAGATGGTCCGTATAATCTTGGACTCTTCACTCCCCTCGTGAACTACAATCAATGAACGTGTTGGTTATATCTGTCTGGAGACATGTGTAACGAACATGTTCTGTGAATTGTAGTTGGAATCAAGGGAGGAAGAGGAACTCATCGAGTCGCTTCGAATCATACTAACTAATTCTAGGCCCCAAAATCTAAGTCGCAAGAATCCGTTAACGCTAAGTTAGGGTTAGTTATCAAGTCTGGTAAGTACACCTTAGGTTACAAGTCCGTTGTCAAGTCATTGAGAAACGGTAAGGCCAAGTTGGTTATCATTGCCGGTAACACCCCAGTCTTGAGAAAGTCTGAGTTGGAATACTACGCTATGTTGTCCAAGACTCCATTGTACTACTTCCCAGGTGGTAACAACGAGTTAGGTACTGCTTGTGGTAAGTTGTTCAGAGTCGGTGTTTTGTCTATCTTGGACGCTGGTGACTCTGACATCTTGTCTACCATCAACTAATTTTATAATTTAAATATTAATAGATGTGTTGTACTTAAGTTATGCTGTAGGATTGAGATTGTAGAGGATTGTACTATATATTAGATGTAATCACAAATAATTGAGAATATCTTGTCGAGAGCACCTCTTCTAAGGAATCCTCTCTACGTTTTGGCGCAACGTCAAGCAAGGGTTCACATGTTAGCTATTGACTATTCATTCACAGTATACACTAGCCCATCTTCTCGAACCTCGAACTTCATAAAATCTCCACTAGACCTCCAGTTCTCTCATTATCTTATGTCCAATGTGTATCAAATTCAACAGTCTGAATCTGGTTCCCTTATGTCTAGTATCGCCTACCCTTGCCTTTCATTCAACCGCAGCTCCAAAATCCGTATTTCCATCTCCTCCTGCCTTATGTACTCATCAATATCCAATTCTTCGTCCAGATCACTATCATCAGGCTTCGGTGCACTATCTGGTCGTGTCGGACTGCCTATATCGTTGTAATTGATCTTAAGTATGTCTAGTTGTTTCCTTTGATCATCAATTCTCTTTGTCAAGTCTGCCAACTCCTTACTCAAGATCCCATGGTCTTGTTGATATTTTTCAACCTTAGTCAATACATCCTTTTGGTCTTCTACAAGGGTGGGATACTTTCGTATAAGATTCACAACAATAGAACATAGGTCATCGATATCGTCAATTGAGTCGTATTCAGGAAAGGAGTATCTGGATTGAGGTAGGTTTGGTTGTTCATTCTGAAGTCTGTTTCTTTTTGTTGGAGAGGAAAGTATTGGATCGATGCTGGAAGGGGCCACCTTCTCCGTCATATCACGTAGCTCAGGAACTTGAACCACCAACTTCTTGCGTTCTGATTCTTCAGATAGAAGGTTCTGCTGTTGACCTTGCTCTTGAGTGAAACTTTGATCAACGTAGATGGACCTACCATCAACTCTCTCGGGCCTTACATCTTGATCGAATTTATCGTCGATAACTTTTTCGTCTTTCCCAAACCGCAGGGTCCTGATTTTATACCTTTTCGCCTTGGTTACCTTGTAAAGGGATGCCTCGTCCTCAGTAGGGTCCTTGAGAAGAGTAGTGATGTTAGGACGTTTGACAATGGCATTCGTGAATATTCCTGGTTGTGAAAAGTGCAACGACTGGATCGATTTGATTGATTGTTCTGCCCGCTTCAATGTAAGATCCAAGGACATATTTGGTAGGAATATGGGGGGGTACAGTGGATTAATAGCACCGCTTCTGTTGTTGTTGTTTGAGATTTGTAAACGCGTTTTCGATTTGATAAAAGTTCACTGGATTATATGCAAGTTGTGGTGAGAGAGGTGCCATGGTGGTGATAGGGATAGAGTGAGACTGTGCCATGGTAGTGATAGGGATAGAGTGAGTACTGTGCAATGAGATGGTAACATTAGGCTAATACTCATGAATTGAAGGTTGGGCAGCTTGGCTGGACAGTTAGGTTCATTCTCTGAATTTTTAGAGTCCTGTGAGGTACTAGGAAGCAGACGTCCCTGTGAAGTTAGTTCAGTGCTTTGGGGTAGCTAAGTAGAAGAACATGAAACATGGCTCGAGACGTCTCTTGTTCTTCAAAAAGACTAACTAAACATGTGACAGCTATCGAATACCCCTGGCCAGCTATCTCCTAGATAATTACTGCATAAATTACTAGTGTGGAACATATTCTTCCCACCTCATTCTCCATTATGAAATTTTCAGTCTTCTCACGTAAAATCTGAAAGCTTTATATCGCTACCACTAACAACGCCTTCAAGCATGACAGTAGATCTAGACAAACACGTCAAACCTGGAAAGAACCACTACATAGCACTTGGTCTCGAGGGGTCTGCTAACAAACTAGGGGTGGGTGTTATCAAACATAATGTGGGACAGCTCCTGGAATCAAACCCAGCGAAGGTCTTGTCTAACGTCAGAGATACTTACACAGCTCCCCCAGGAGAAGGGTTTCTTCCGCGTGATACTGCAAGACATCATAGAAACTGGGTTAATAGAATAATCAAGCAAGCCTTGATAGAAGCTAAGGTCAGGGGTACTGATATTGATTGTATTTGCTTCACTCAGGGCCCTGGAATGGGTGCTCCTTTGGAAAGCGTTGTAATTGCTGCTAGAACATTGTCACAACTCTGGAACATTCCGCTTGTTGGTGTGAATCATTGTATTGGGCACATTGAAATGGGAAGAGAAATCACTGGAGCAGAGAACCCAGTTGTTTTATACGTTAGTGGAGGAAATACCCAAGTTATTGCATACTCTAAGCAAAGATATCGTATTTTTGGAGAAACTTTGGATATTGCAATTGGTAACTGTCTTGACAGGTTTGCACGTACGTTAAAGATTCCAAACGATCCATTCCCTGGTTACAATATAGAGCAAATGGCTAAGAAAGGGAAGCATTTGGTGAGTTTGCCTTATACAGTGAAAGGAATGGACTTGTCGATGTCTGGTATATTGGCTCACATTGATCAACTAGCTAAAGACTTGTTTGGAAATGGAAAGCAACAGAAGAACAACAAACAATTGATAGACGAAGACTCGGGTGAACCAATCACCAGGGAAGATTTATGCTTCTCGTTACAAGAGATATTATTCTCGATGTTGGTCGAAATAACTGAAAGAGCATTGGCCCATGTCAACAGTAATCAAGTTTTGATTGTTGGTGGTGTGGGATCAAATGAAAGGTTACAAGAAATGATGAAGTTAATGATTGAAGACCGTAAGAACGGTCAGATCTTTGCAACCGATGAGAGATTTTGTATTGATAATGGGATAATGATTGCACATGCTGGTTTGTTGAGTTATAGAACTGACCAGGTGAATGAGTTATGGAATACAGTATGTACTCAGAGGTATCGAACAGATGAGGTATTTATCAAGTGGAGAGACGATTGATCGAATGTACTAGGTTGTTTTCAAGAACACTTATCATGCGAACGATTTGTTTCTACTAGAATGGCATACATTTTATTCAGATGATGCTGGAGGTAGTAGCGTTAATCAAACACTACGAACTATGATGATAATTAGAACACAACTCTTAAGATTAAGAGTAAGAGATCTACGTGAGTTGCAATGTAACCTCTTTGTAGTTGACTAAATAATGAATTGATTTAAATCCATTACTAATTCGATTCATTGTCAACCTATACATGGGTGAAAATGCCTTTTTGGTGTCTTGCCAGCATGTATTAGCTATCATTAGTCAAATATCAAATAGGACTTTAAAGGCATTATTGACCACTTTTCTCAGTTATGATTAATCTTTGATTATCATTGCAAAGGAGTATTCAGTCAATCAATGTCAGATACGGACCTTATATTTTTAGCTGGAGCAATACTTATTCAACGCCTCCTGGAGTGAGTTATGATTTGGACTCAACGGTTTGCATTCTCTTAATAAGCTCGCCAATTTCCTGACGTTTGTGCCGTCCCATATGGTAGCTGAACGTTTGTAGTCGTGCTTCAAGGCTTTCTGCGTATCTTCTGAACTTGTGAATTCAACAATACCCAGGTCGTATCGAGAATCTGCTTCTCCAGGGAGGATACGACACGTCTTCAAAGGGCCGAATATCAGCATGACTTGCCTTAAAACTTCTTCGTTAAATAACCCTTGTAACTCAGCTTTATGTTTCCATTTCACCACTAGTTCATTATCATCAATTTCTATTATGGAGAATGTTCGAGGGATATCTATATCTTCATATGTAACGAGCACATTAGAATGGTTCCTTACGTTCTGTTCGTATTGTCTTCTTTTCTGCAAACCTTCTCTCTGTAGTTGATCTAGGTTTAATGGGGACAAGTTTGGTTTATTGGCATTTAACTCATCCCGTTCCAATACGTCTCTAAATCTAGCGATTGATTCTTGTAGTGTCCTAGACTCAACATCCTTTGAATCACGTATGCTGCGTATGTGATCGTATTTACTCCTCAAGTCGTCATTGGAAAGAACTTGGTATACTTGGGATAGTAATGTGAACTTGGTTGTGCTTCCTTCATTTTTGTCAGGATGGTACCGTAGAGCCAACCTACGGTACAGCGATCGTATTTCCAGAGGAGTAGCATCTTGTGATACACCTATGAATGAGTACAAGTCGAAGGTTCCCTCAATTATAGATTTTAATTCACTCATCTCGTAGTGTTGTTGATAGTGAAGGAAGAATTGAAATTGTGAATTTGAATTTCAGAATCAGTAAAGGAAGGTGGAGGTGGTTGGTGAGAAAGAACCTTTTAAAACGAAATAGAGAAGGAAAATAAAGCTCAATGTGCCTCCTACAAGTTAGAAACATGAAACCTTAATGGCTTCGGTCTACTTTGATATATCTGGTTATATAAATATTATACTATGTTTGAAGTCTAAATATACAATTTTTGTTTTAAAGATTATGACTTGACAGATCTCAAGCCATGGTTGGATCTGAAAATAGCATCACCTTCAGCGTAACCTCTACCCAAACCGAAGCCAACACCTAACCAAACTGGGAAAGATCTTCTCTTGAAGATCAAGATGCTTGCTAAAACACCACCACCGAAGCCGAGACCGGTTTTGATCAATGTGTTGGAGAGTACAACATCCCACTTCTCGTTCAACAAGTTTTGGGAAGCAGGAGCAGGGGCGATAACTTTTTGTTCAGTGGACATTCTTGATGAGTTAGTACTGGAGGACGAAGTGGAAGATTGTTCAAGAAAGTTGAGCGATTGCAGACTAAGCATTCCCCGGCGAATTATCCTGGGAAACACTCATAAGTTCATTGTTTGTTTCCACAAGCAGCTCAACCGGTAATCAAGTGCAACTGTTGTACGTACATGTGTATTTGAATAGGATAGCTAGTACTGGCCTGGTTGTGGAATTTCAGATTTTCAAATATCGATATTTGGTTGGTCGATTTGAGGAGCGTTGTATGCAGGAAAGGGTCATAAGAGTGGTTGGTAGTGTGAGTGGTTGTGAGTAGTATTGGTGGGTACAGGGGGTTGTGAGTAAGGACGGTGGATGTCAGGAGTGGTGAGGAGGGGTACTGGGTAGGATCTGAGTCGGAAAGTTTAGAATGGGTGATACTGGTTGGGTTGTTTTGGTGGAGATTGCCAAAGTCTTGTAAGTAGAGACATATGGGGGGAAGCAATTGCATGAAATATTCGAAAACTATGTCGAAAATGTTAAGAAATGTGGAAGACAAGACCGGCTCTTGTGGAAGAATGCGGTATTACATGTGTGATTTGGAGAATATGTTAAACTTAATGGTGAAGGTATGGCATGTGTAGGTGCTGTTTTCGTGTTCACTCGCACTATTTGAGAGTATTTCAGACGGTTGCAAATATTTGCGACCACAGGGTGGGCTAAGAGTGTAGTTTCCTGGTGACGAGAGTGTTGAGGAGGGTAGAGAGCGTTGTGAAAGTGTATTGCTGATAGCGTATTTTGAATTGGAGTAGTATTTACTAGTGTCAGTAGTCCAGTTAGGCATTAGAACTTGGGATTTGTAATAGTCAAACGGTAGTTAAGCAGTAGCTAAAAAATAGTTTCTGAGCATTTCAGCCTATGCCTCAGGGGTCCTTCGCTGCCACGAGTGCTTAGTCTGCTTGATCTTGCTCTCTGCAGTAACGCACGTACTGCAATATTCAATATGCAAAAGGCAGAAACAACCTACGGGACTTAGACCCCCTGTGTAGACTACATTTGCCTCTGAGTAGTGATGCTCATCAGCAATACCTCTACTTGGCAGTTAGGGTCCTTGTCCAGCAAAATACTTATCGTGAGTTTAATTCAGCTAATTATCTCATACGTCTCTTCTTATCATCTCTTCTAATCACGTCTTCTAATCACGTCTCCTAATCACGTCTTCTAATCACGTCTTCTAATCACGTCTGCTAATCACCTCAAGCTGACTACCTCAAGCTGACTACCTCTTCCTCCCCTAGATTCCCTAGATTCCCTAGATCCCCCACCACCCAACACCCGTCACAACACTCCCTTCGCACGGCTACGTCAATCATGCACCGTCCCATTTTATCAACTTTCAAGCCCAATTTACGAAGTCGCTCTGTCAACAACAACATCCAATCGTTTGAAATAATTGCATCTGCATAACCTGTAAATTGCAATCCCAGTGTCAAAAAAAGTCGACTTTAGTGGGACATCATCAGAGGCACAAAACGTTTCATCGAGAGAGAGAGTTCCTTTGTGGAGTAGCAGATGCAAATGCAATTGCACGAAGCCTTGTTGATTCTGTCAACTCATCGAGCACCGGCAACTCCAAGCACAACATAAAAAACAGCACAGCACAGCACAACACAGCACAACACCACGGAGTTCCAACCGCACTCGTGCTTCTTCCTCCCTTCCCCACCCCCAGAAATACGAACTGCCAAACCCAGCACCAAACCAGAGAAGTCGAAATCCCAAAAAAGTTTCAAAATCAAAAAAAAAGCAAAATTCAAACTCCAAAAAACAACACTGGAAAGATAAAAATAACAGCGAGCGACCAAAGAAAGAACGACTGTATTGTCTAGGAAGCACATTATAAGCTAGTGAATAAAGGCATTGATTGAGAGACAACTGTTCGTCGAATCCAATCAATCCAATCATTCAAACCATTCAGATCATCGGAAATCATTGGAATCGTTCGTCAAACCATCCAGGAAAGGGGAATCTCGATTATACTTTGGCCCTTATTACTTAGCCAATTGTACGTAATTAGAGTGATTCATCGAAACTCAGAAATACACTATATGGTCCTAGCACATTGTATCGAATATCTTGCTGAGTCAAACTTGAATTGAATCGCCAGTACACCCCATACTCCTTTCTTATATAAAGATCTGAGAACACGACTCTTTTACATACCAGACTATAAGAATACGTCCCGTTTATTTTATCATATTTCATCTTCCAATATCAAATGTCGACGCCCAAAATACGTGGAGACGTGCGGGAAGTCTCGTCTCCTGGGGCTAATCCAGTACAGAGTGCTGCCTACAACGGCTCAACAATAGTACATCCTTCGCAGGTGTACCATGGATCCTCAATAAACCCAGGCATCCATTCCTCACAAACACACTATTCACAGCAACGTTCAGTTCCCGGATCACCATTATCTCCAACCATGGGTGTTCAAACTCCAATACCCTACAACCACAAAGAAAGCCCTTCAAATCCCCAACGAACTTCCCCCAAAAGAAAGTTGCTACTGTCCCAAACCTTCAGTACTCCCAAAATATTCGGCCATGCCAGAAGTCAGTCTCATAACTCCCAGTTATCTTCCTCTTCAAGACAAATCTTTCAGCCAATTCACCATGATCAGCTCAATCAAAATTATCAACAATACTCCAATACCAATTTTAACGATGGCCTGAATTTTAATTTCAGCACTGAAAGTAGCAGATCTGGAACCCCCATTGATACTGATGGCGCTAACTGGCAAGAATTAATACCTCCAATGCCTACGAATCAAAAACCTACTTATGAATCACCTCCCCCAAGTAATAATAATAACAATAATAATATTAATAATTCACCAAATGCTACTTTTGACTTGTCAACTTCAAATTCAAGACCACAATCATATCAAATCCAACAGCAACCACTGGAGAGAATATCGAAACAACATCATCAACTTTTGCAAACCCAGCAGCAGCAATACCAACAACAACTACAACATCAACAATTGCAGCAACAAAAACGACAACTGCGTAAAAACGGCAATACCATTCATCCCAACCAACGTCATTCCATTGCAATCTCGCCAATTATGGACAAGTATCGCAATAGTGATGATCTTGGAAGTGCGAAGATAAACCTCCCTCATACAGAGGAAGGGCAAGAACAGTTCTACCGTCAGCAGCAACAACGCCAAGTTCAACAAAACGTGCATCAACCTCAAAACATGAATTCCCAACTTGTGCCGAACGCGCCCACTAAAGCTTACCCACCTAAAGAGCAGTTTCAGTCAGAAACTAACAGATCCATAATAAACAAGGTAAGTTTGAGAAGTAAGAACAAAAAAGCTTGTCAAAAGTGTGGATTGGAGATCACTGGTCAATTTGTCAGAGCACTTAATAGCGCTTTCCATGTTGAATGCTTTTGCTGTCACGAATGTGGTGACCAATGTTCAGCCAAGTTCTTCCCCTTTGAGGTCAAGGATGCATTTGGTCAATCTAAACAAGTTGCTCTTTGCGAGTATGATTATTTTAAGAATTTAGATTTGATATGTTTCAGCTGCAACTATGCTCTTCGAGGCCCATATATCACCGCGCTAGGTAACAAGTATCATTTGGAGCATTTCAAGTGTGCCGTTTGCCAAAAAGTGTTTGAGTCAGACGAAAGTTATTATGAACATGAAGGTAATATTTTCTGTCATTACCACTACTCTAGACTCTATGCATCACACTGTGAGGGATGTAATTCCTCGATCGTTAAACAATTTGTTGAACTATTTAAAGGAGGTCGCAACCAACAATGGCATCCAGAGTGTTATATGGTCCATAAATTTTGGAATGTCTGTATAATGGCCGACTCAGTTGGATTGCAAAAGCAGTTTAATTTGAATGAAGCAGTATTGGCAAACCTCAAAGCATTTAAAAACGATCAAGACGATGTCACAGTTACCACAATTGCTACTACCCTTTCAACTTCTGATAATGATCTTGATAGTGCTGCTATGGTTACATCTCAGTCTAAAGGAATTGATCCGAAATTGTTGCTTTCCATCGAGCAACTGATTGAAAACATAGTGATGCAGTGTTGGCTCACTCTTTCTGGTTACGAGGAAACAACTGCAGCGTCTATCAGTGATATGTTGCTTAATGCATGTACTGGAAGTCAAGGAAATGGTTTGTTGGCTACAGGTAAATTGATCTTAAACCTTGAAGTATTGTTCAACGCTTTAGACTTCGTGATAAGCATGACTCAAGAATGCCTTCCTATTGTAAAGGAGAAATACCAGAATATGAACATTACCCATGGCGATGAACTGGAAACGTCTATTAATCCTGAACAAGACTATTTCCAAGTCTTACGGAAGGAACCTAGAAACATTTCGGGAAAGCTTATGAGTTACTTGGCGATGTTGAGAAAGTCTAACCAGATCTCTCAGTCAGGTAGTCTCTCCGCAGAGTTACTTTCTGTGATTACAGGATGTGCTCACTATTTGAAGTTATTAATTCGAATTGGTCTTAATAATGCACTCAAAGTTAATAAACTCTTAGGAACAAGTGTGGCTACTGAAAACTTCTTGAAAATAACTCTGAAGTATGAACAATTCAATAAGCCTTCGGATTCAGACACAATAAGTTCCAATGTTGAAGTGATCAAAGCCAAATTGAAGGTTCCATTAAATGCCACCGATTCATGTGCTGGTTGCTCAAAGAGTATCGAGAAAATGTGTGCCAGGTTTGAAAATAAGAGATGGCATGTTAAATGTTTCAATTGTACGATGTGTTCCAGGAACATCCCTTTTGAAGAAGTTGGAGTCACAAAGTATAACGCATTAGGATCCTTAATAGTATGTAAAGACTGTGTGGAGAAGGATGACACAGACTCTGTTTATGGATTTGAAGTGATTTCTGATTTGGCCCAATTGGTGTACTTATTAAAAATTGCTATTTCTAGGTCACAAGCTGTCATGAAGATTGAGCTAGGACTGAATAAAATCCAAAGGCAAGTATCCCAAAAGCAACAATCCAAGCCTCAGATTGCTCAACAACCTCTGCTCAAATCAAACTCATCTAGTAAGCTCCCCGCAACAATTGACGAAGAGTCTAGAAATACAACAGAGGATAATTATTCTAAGACTCTAAATGATGTCACAAGATTAAGAACAAGAAGACAGAGCCAAAAGTTATCCAATTCTATAAAACAAAATGCAAGAAGACTGGTTATTCTCGAGGCTCCACAGGCTGATAAAGCAAAGGAAGATGAAGTTGATATAACTGTTTCAAGTGATATTTTAGTTGAAGATGTGGCTGAAATCAACCTTGAACGCGACGCCTCTGATATGGGCCTTAGTGGTAAAGACAGAAAGTCAAGTGCTGCTTCCCACTTATCGTATATCGCCCACAACAACGATATTGATCAGTTTACTGTGAAGAAGTCTATGAGCATAAGAGAAGAACCCCAGCGTCAATCTTCTTCCACTCACTTAGACCGTACTACAGACTTATTGAAGAACGAAAAGTCCTTAACGTTGGATGATATCCCAAGAATTGTTGCTGCAGAGCAGGCCAGAGACCAACGTCCTAATGCTTTCAAGCATCATAATTCATTATATCAAAGACAAAAGCCTATGACACAGTCACTTAAACACATCAACACGAATATGGGTAATGGCAATCACTCTGTTGTGAGCCCTTCACATGCGTTGAATAATCTTTTGAATGGTCCATCTCAGCAAAGCTCCAACAATGAGCAACAGGTACCTCAAGTTAAGAAGGCCAAATACTATTCAGAATTGAGCAAAGATGAACATTTTATAATGAGGCATGTTGCTGTTGAAGCATTAATTCATATTAGTGGAAATAAATACATTAAGGAAGATTTGTTGGCGATGATCCAGACGAAGAAACAACCCACATTTTGGGATAAATTCAAGTTTGGTGGTGGAGGAGGTGGGGAGAAACGTGAGAAAAATATGGCAGTATTTGGAGTTGATTTGCAAGACTTAACTAAGAAGTATGGTATTGACTCCGGTCTTGGAGTTGGTCCATCTCAATTAAGGGTCCCTATCGTGGTTGATGATGTGATCAATGCCTTGAGACAAAAGGATATGTCAGTCGAAGGTATTTTCAGATTGAACGGTAATATTAAACGTCTACGTGAATTGACAGAATTAATCAACAAAACGCCGTTGAAGTCGCCAGACTTCAGTACGCAAAATGCAGTTCAATTAGCAGCATTAATGAAGAAATGGTTAAGAGAGTTACCTAATCCATTGTTGACTTACAATCTCTATGATTTATGGATATCGTCTCAAGGAGAATCAAACTTGATGATAAGAAAAAGAATATTGCAATTGGCTTATTGTATGTTACCTAGAAGTCATCGCAATCTAGTTGAAGTCTTACTTAGCTTTTTCAACTGGGTGGCATCGTTTGCAGAAATAGATGAAGAAACCGGATCGAAGATGGATATTCATAATTTGGCAACTGTCATTGCGCCCAATATCTTGATTAACAAACAAGAAACGGGAACCGATACGACTCTTCAAGCTGGTGATACGTATTTCTTAGCTATCGAAGTTGTGAATCAATTGATAGAGATACATGATGAAATAAGTATCATCCCAGATGACTTACTCCAATTCTATGAAAAGTGTGGATTCAACACCCTGAAATCTGACAATATTACAACGAAAGAGATAATGCAAAAGTTGGATAAAGCTTCAAAAGAGGACCCAGAGTACTTCAAGCAATACGAAAAATCTATTGCTCCGGACTCTGTATCCAACCAAATGGTTCATTCAAATACTATATCCAGAGGTGGAGGTTTTGGACAATTCAAAGTCACTAATGAGTCTCATGGTGAAACTTCAAGGATTGAATGATACTCTTATGATAATGACTAGTTTTTATATACTTGTATACGGTATTGTAAAGTATAACTTTTAATTTTAATTTAAAATTGAGTTTAGTACTCCATAATGCTTTACTAGACTACTTCCCCATAATATCGTGGAATAGCTGGTGGCCTATCTTGATGATGCTGATGCGACATGATAAAAATTCCAAACCAGTTCCTAAAAAATTTGGATATGAACAACTCCATAGTTCAACCGATCTGATCAACGAGAAACAGCAGGGAAGGTTCTTTACAAAGCAAAGACATTATCAGTGATGGCATTAACAGCAGATGCATTAAAAGCTATTGTCGAAGAAAGATTATTGGCTCTGTTGGTCCAGGTTGAAGATATGTCTGGTGGATGTGGACAAGCTTTTGCAGTGATCATCGTCTCAGATGTTTTCAAGGGCAAGAACAAATTGATGAGACATAGATTGGTTAATACTGCCTTAAAGGCAGAGATATCTGAGATCCATGCTTTCACGCAAAAGGGCTTTACTCCCGAAGAATGGGCTGCCCAGGGTGGTAAAGCTAATTAATAAGCTTGAACAGGGTTCACGAAGCTACTTTGTACTATATTACCATTATTATAAACGTTTAACTAGTAGAGAAGAGATCTCAGAAATACTGTAGGGGTATTTATACGATTCTTGTACAATTATATCCTAAACTATCCCACCGTATGTACCTTTTTGCTTTTGGTACGTAAAAATCCATATCGTGAGCAATAGTCCAAACATTATTGTAACTATCAAAGGATATCCTTGAAGTCCACCACTTAATTCTGCAATGACTCCCACAATAAACGGTAAACCAGCTGCCCCTCCACCAAATGCGCAAATGAACCCTATCCCAGAAGCATGGTACTTAACAGGTAAGACTTTGAGACTACATACTATAGTTGTAGGGAAAACAGGACCAACGAATACCCCCGTCACGAAAACACAGACAAAGTATAAAGGAATCCAATCAGTGTACGTCAATAACAAGAACAGAATTGAACCAAGAAATGAACCAACGACATAGACCGTATTTGCTTTCAATTCAGACGAAAAGAAATGTGCTGTTACAAATCCAAGGACGATTCTTCCAACGGTGAGACCAAACCAGAAAGTCGATGCAATATATGAAGAACTTTTGTAGTCTAGTTTCTTAATTCTGAGTAGGTAGGTGATTAACCATGAACCAAATGAGGTTTCACTGCCAACATAAACAAATAAGACAACTGCAAATGTCCAAACCAATGGTGATCTTAGAGTTTCGGATAGCGGAACCGATTTGATTTCACTAATGTGCTCATAAGTTTGTGAATTGGATGAGGGACCCGGCAGGCCCTCAGGTAATTCACTATCGAGACTACTTAATTCGAAATTAACATTGGACTTCATCTCTTTATTATGGCCCACGTCTAACATGTATTTGTACTTTGCAGCCAGCTCATATCTGAATGTGACGATCATCAACATGACCGTGAACGAAGCAGTTGCTGTGAGAACCAAATAGTACTGATTCCATGTAAATGGATTGTGCTTTTTTTCGATTAATGCTGTGATCAATGGGGGAGATATCATACATCCAATACCATAACAGCCATGTAATATTCCCAACAACTGGTTTGAATCCGACAAGGTCCCCATCCAAATATTTAAACTGGCATCCAACAGCCCGAATCCAATCCCACTGAGTACATAACATATTATAATGATTGGGAACCATGGTTTTATAGATACAATCAAGTAAGACAACGACAAGGAGCAACTACCCAAAACCACCACACCTCGTATTCCCATTCTCGTATGGGTAACCTCACTGAGTAATGCCATTACGAAGTACCCAAAAACAGACGACAAGAAGATCAAACTGATTTGTAGGTCATTTATGTGATAGTAATCTTGGATTTTTGTAATTAAGGTACCAACTGCCAGCTCTGCAAGACCGAAGAGGATGAATATGAAACACGCTGATAGAATCTGTAGTTTAAGCAATGAACTATCTCTCCAGTCAGTTGAATCCACAAACAATATGTCACCTTCAAAGAGGACCAACTTAACTTCTCTGTCATCTACATCGTCCAGCGATACCTCATAATCACCCGAGAGATCAGCATCCGGATCGAAGTATTCGCCAGCCATCGGAGTTTCGTCGTCCTCTGGCACTATAGTTTGTGGTTGGCGTTGCCTCTCAGGAGTTTCGTCATTTAACTCGGAGTAGTTGGTAGACTTCGACATCAACACGAAGGACTTTTTATCGAACTTTCTATGATCCCTTCTATTAATCTGGGAAGCTCTTCTGTTTGTTCACCGGTTGGCCACTTTTGGTTGCTCTTGTCACACTAGGCTTCTCTTCACCTTTTCTTATCAATACCACAACGAATACTAAATCCTTTTACCTGGGAAAGTTGCAAGCCTTGATAAAAATATGCGGTTCAAAAAAGTTGCACTTGAGCTGGTGTAAACCCCTCCAATTATGGTTACCGGCAAGACGAGTAAACAAGCCCCGTAACAGGGATCGCACACAGCCAAAAAACACTCCAGATTCAGTTGCTTCAATAACCACCCCGTTAAGCTTACCACCTGGTAGAACCACAGACTACTCAATATGAACTGTGGGCATGCTTCGAACGAGCACTCTACGCCTTTCTTTGTTACACCGTCGCGGCTGATTACCCCGTCCACTCCAGCAACCGTGAATCACACAAATTGTCTGGGGAAACCGCTTCTGGTGGCCCAGCCCATGCACATGGGACAAAGAGAGCCTCCACACCCTCCACTGGAGATTTAGCGACGCGTTGTTTCTCGCAAATCATCTCGTTAAGTGCAGGTCGACATGTGGACTGATTTTTCTGAAGAGGGAACTCACAAACAAGTGTTTGCAACAGTAGTGTACACTGAAACAGCATATGAGATGCTGCTGCGGGAGAAGATACCTGATTCTGAAGAGGATGATGGTGAGATCGGCACCAGCATGATTTCCTCGTGGAAGGTGGCGAGCATATTGGCTGCGATGCCAGCAGACCACAGGGTGGCTGTCAGTACTAAGCTACGAAGAAAGTACAGGAGCTTGCTTACTGATCTAGAATGGGACAACCCCCTCTTGGCCATAAGGAGATTCGAGGTGCTACAAGCCATCCAGGGAGGAGACTCTGTGGTGGAATCATTGGATTCGGACGTGGACCTTTCAGACACTGATCTTATTCCTACTAAGCATTTAATTCCGCCCTGTGACATGACCAGGCTAGCTTCAAGGTCCACGGATCCGAGTATCAATAGCGACGCTGTCTTTCCACAAGTCGGTGGATCAGAAGTGTATGGCATATCGAATGAAGGTCGAATACCCTTTGAATCTTTGCTCCCTCGAATACAAGACACTTCAATGCCATACCCTCAAAGAACACCGACGCCAGAAACAGCACTAAGGAACGATCAAAGTAATTTAAAAATGTACTTGGATTCCAGAAATTATGAAACAAATAGAAGGGGACTTCGAAAGAGAAACTTCGCTAGTACTCACCCGTACCTTGCTGATCAAGCACATTACCTTGGATTGACTGAGGTCGATTATTTGAATGAAATATTCGAAGAAAGTGGAAATGTTGAAGATATCATCCGATTCCTAAACCACTCGTACGTCAATTTGAAGAAATCAAGCCCCCAAGATGACAAGTTTCGAGCTAATAACTTCTACTCTATCTTAGGCAAACAGTCATCTGCTGCAAAACGAAGAGAGAACGAAGAGGAGAATGACACTCAAAATAAAGTATATGAAGAGGAAGAAGAAGAGCAAGATGTGCAAATGAATCAAGAATGCCATACGTCTGTACCTCCTTTACGCATAAATGATGACTTTCTGGTTGAGTGGGACCAATGGAACTTTAGTAATCTGGAAGATGAGTCCCCAAACAATTTCCCTATACTGAAACACCACAACTCACGAATTGTTGAGGATGACAGCGATGACAATGTTATTCAAGCAGATTCTCCTCTGGCAGAGGCGAAATCGCCTCAGAGAAAGAAAATGAAAAGCATGTATAAGTATATTTTACCAGAGTCTACGAAGCACCTTGAGTTTTCCCAACCTCCTCAATCGAAAAGGAGGGAGAAGCCAAAAATAATGAAGTATGGAAAAGGTGTGGCAATTAAGAAAAGGGCCTTAGGATCACACAAAAATGGAAGAAGCACTGATCTCAATTTGATAGACGATAGCGTCGACCAAGATGACCATCAGGTGTATCTAAACTTTGATAATTCAACCCTTCAGCATGATATACAAGTTGATGCTATTGATTCACATGCACTCGCTGATCTGGATGAAATGCTGTCAGATATCTCACTATCAGATGAAGAACCAAACGTCGAAACTCTGGGGGACGTTTGGTTCAACGACCAACCTAGGATTGACCAATCTTTTATGATTTATTCGAAGCCATCACAGGTCAACACACAAGAATTGCTTGTGTACAAACTAGCATATGACTCTGACGACTCTGTTCAAGAGTATGACAGTATTGATACTATGTATTCTCGACCAAAATTGGAATCAAAAAAGACTAAAATACAGACTAAGCTAAACTTGAACAGACCCTTCACCCCCACAAAGCACAAGCAGCCTTCCGCGAGTAGGAGAACTGGTATGCTGTCATCAAACGGATATATCAGCGGTTCTTCCGCTTCGTCCTATTCAAAGAGAAAATCCGATGGTGGGTCGACTCTTACCAACAAGCAGTACAGTGGTCCGCAAAAAGTCAAACTGTACAAGGCCACCAGACAAGCTCGTAATGGGCAAAGCCCACGATCTGTTCTCTCTTTGGGCAAACTAATGAAGAAACCATTGATCAAAACAAAACAAACAAAAACAAAGTTTAATGAAAGGCCTAATCATGCTCCAGTTCCACTAATGCAAAAGCAACCCCTACAACTTACTATCCCCTTTGAAGCAGAGAGTGCAACTCGTAACGTAAAACCTATAAATTTTACCTTCCCTCACAAAAGGCTTAATTTGGACTCAATGACATCAAGTACTGCTACTGAGAGCTTCCCACGTAACTTTATATTAAGCTTCATCAACGTGTCTAAGATATTTAATATTCAAAATGGGAAAACTTACTCAATGCATGAAGACACGGTTAGTATAGAGTTTGCTGGTGAATTATTCACGTTTTCTTTAGTTGATATTCCCCTGTCTACAAAATCCTGCGAAAGGTTGCTTGTGCTTCTTGCAAAGAGGTTAAAAGATCCAAGCCAATTATTACATGCCCCCCAATTGGTAACTCAAGTATATGAGTGCGTAAAGGGCCTCGTTCATTGGTTCTTAATAGTTCAGGGGTTGACATCACAAAGGATTTGGAAATGTTTAAGGTTAGTGATCAAGTTCCTAACCACAAGCCCTCATGATCAAGAGGTTAGTCAAAAGTGTATGTTTCTTTACCCTTACTTTTGTTTACTATGGTTGACGCTAACAACTTTGAGCAAGGCGCAGAATGAAAAGTTCAAATGTGAAACCAACTTATATCTGTTTTACTGGAGGTTCTACTTCCAGCACTTCGATTCCAGCCATATTAGGACCACAATTCGGGACCGCCTGTTTCAGTCAATTGAATTCGAATCTTTTTATTTAATGTGCCTGATTTTAAATGTTCAAGGTAAATGGTGGAAGCTGATAAACGATTCAATTTATAAGTCAAGTACCGAAGTTGACATTGAAATATTAATGGAAGGCCTTTCTAACTTGACTTTTCAAACAGAGTTGAATTCAATTGACTGGACTCCCTTCTACACTTTATATGGCCAAATTGACGTTAAAGATGATTCTCAAATTAATGTTAATTTCCTTGACTTGATATCCGCCATTAATCAAAGGTTAGGGTGGCCATTAGAGGAGGCCATGATCTTGCAGCTATATGGCACGATCACCAGGAGGAAGTTTTCCAATTACAGAGACGAAGTTAGAGAACCTCGAATGCTAGGAAAGATACGCAGCAGAAATGATATACCGTATAATTCATTCTTTGAAAGATTCATGTATTTGTTTTATTGTTATGTTTCTGATCTTCCTACTAATTTGAACAAAAAACGATTAATTACGAAGTTAATCACTTCAAGTCACTTCATCTACGAAAACAACAAGGCACATAGAGTCATGTTCTTGAACAGGTTAAATTTTCTTCAATTATTGTCCCAAATTAGTGAAGTGGACCTCAAGAATCAGTTGTATGATTTGGTAATAAGTGTGGCTCACTCGAATGATAAACACATACTAGAACTTACCATTGAAGCTATAAGTTTCTATTGTAATATAGCAATTGAGAAAAATATTGGACTTCCTGTTTTATGCATATCTATGCTCGCAAACAGCTTTACAAAGAAAATTAGTGGTATGCCAGGCATGGCAAAACTATTGTTTAAGGTAATACGAGATCTTTCGGAATCTCCACAGGTTGGCTTTGGATATCTTGTTCAATTTATCGAAATATACACTAAATTGGATATGGTTGTCTTTGAAGGACTTCCCTTAGAGATATTTGCTATCTTGTTAACAAGCATTGAGTCAGCATTAAAGAAAATAAGAAACAAAACTCTTGAGCCAAAATATATTGAAACATTTGCTAAATTGACAAGTATGGTTCTCAAATCTTTGAGCTCCAATATGGGTCGATTCCCTTTGCCAACTGTATTGGAAGAGAAGCGAGTAGTAGAGCTAGTGGAAAACTTAATTAAGATTTGGGTTAAAAGCAGCTCATTCTCTCCCAATTTTAGAGGCAATAAACTCACCTTACAAACATTCCCCTACATCGGAAATTCCCAGCTGCGGGACAAATTCTGTTTATTCTTTTACTGTGAAGTTCTTGCATTTACTAATCTTCAAGATTGCAAAGATGTTTACATAACTGCCCTATTGAAGAGCTTGGTATCGTATTCGCCTTCGAAGTACTTGCCTCAATTAATGAATCAATTGAATAAGAATAGAAACGAAATAGTGAACTTTCAAGCGAAATATATTCCAGAAGATGTTAGCTCATTCCATTTACAGAACTTCAGGTCTAGATTAGTGTTAAATGTATTGACTAATATTGCAAACACAAACAAGGTGCAGAATGTTACTAAACTGATTTACTTGGAAGAATTGCTAAAGTCAATCAATAGTGAGTTTGATAAGTATTTCAACTCTACTGGATACAAAGAATTTTGCATTCATTCAATTAAATCTGTGCAAAAGATATGTGGTGAGTTCATTCAAAAGAATGGAATATTGGATTTGTGTGCATCCAAGTTAGGTATATCAAAGCTGGAATTGAGTAGCTATCAATGGTCCATTACTCCCTTAAAAGGGAAATTGTCAATCGTTCACAAGGAGCTCAGCCAGGCAATCCATTTCAATAGGGATATATCTAAAGTTTTAGACCGCTTTGTCTTGGGGCATGAAGTTGAATTGATTTATCATCTCGTTAGTATCTATGCCGGGGCATTGCAAGTGAAACAAATCTCCAAATGGAAGTACATCTATATCTTGTTGAATTATTTCAACATGAACTTGAAATTATTCAAATTTGACATTGTTAATAACGAATTTTCGCGGTTTTTGAAGTCAATAGCTTCTTTGAGGATTTTGGAAAAGACAGTAGCTACAAAGAATGACAAATTGTTTTATCTTAAGAATTGCGTTGTGGTCGCAGATACCTCGAGATATTTAAGAGTTCTATTCGACGGCTATGGTGATATCAAACTAGCTGAAGCCCTAATTGAAAAGTTCGTGCTAGATCCAAGGGCACAACAAGATGGGAATGAACTTGGCGACTTTTCAAATTTTACACTAAATGACATTCAGGATATTACTTTTGAACATCATGGTGGAACACAAATTGAACCATCACAGGAGGAAATAGCGAGCACAACTGCTGCGCTACTGATAATGATTAAAGATGAGTTGATAAAAGAAGAATTCGATCCTATACTGGCGTCATCCGTCTTGGATTATGACTTCTCGTTCTGAGACTTACCTGTACAAATAATTTACGAATTTAACGATAATATAAAATCATATAGCATTAGAAATATAAAATAACTAAACAATTCCCGGTTGTCTTACTGAAGACCTCTTTGACTCTTGATCAACCTTATTTCGGATTCCAACTTATCTTTACCTCTTTTCACGTCCAAAAGTGCTACGACGGAGCGAATTAATTCATCGTACTTCGTCATTGTTTTCCTAGTAGGCATCACTGGTTTCCAGCTGGTACCACCAGCAGTAGGTATGTCTAATTCTTGCAATACAGTATTGACTGATTTTAAAACTGACTGCTTCTGTTGCAATCCCGGTAATCTCTGAGAAGAGCGAAGCACGACTCCCGTATTTAACTTTTCAGTACCATGGAAATACAAGCCATATGCCTCTTCTTCCTTTTGAGTCAATCGCTTGGCCAACAATTGTTGTATAGAACTGGCTTCTTGTTTAACCAGTGGATTGGCATTCTGGTTTTGCTTTACCAAGCCAGATAAATATTGCTGCAAGTGAGTTTGGAAAGACCTGTCCTTCTTGAAACTTGAAGAAGCAGCAATTGGAATTGCTGGCGGAAGCGGATCACTTCCTGGAGTTGATGATTTTTGCAGTTGTTGCAGCAGCTGTTTCTTTTGATGTTTATCGATAATCATCAAGTTGTTATATAAATTCGTAAGTCCTTGCGACGATTGATAATTCAGAATAGACTGTGTTGTTTGTGGAGAGTCAAGTAAGGTCAAGAGATGGGACCTTTCAATCAACATTTTCTTCGCAGCAAGCTCGAAACGGCGAGCTTCAATTACAAGGGACTCTTCTTCAGCGATTTCAGCAGGCGTTCTTTTAAGGAGGCTCTCCAAGTATTGCTTTCTGTCCAATTCTCTAGGTTTGGAATACGCTTTGATTGAATCTATCAATGCTGGATTTGATTTTTCTTGTGATTCCAATGTCTTTAAACAGATGCGGTAGAATTGTTCCTTCAAATCTTCTAAGGAGCGATTTGAAGGGTAATTGAATCTGTCGTACACAACTTGCCATTTAAGTTCGAACGCACGGCAAAGCTCAAACAAGTATTTAGTTTCCTCATATGTCCATTGATTTGGTTCTTCCACCTCTTTTTCTTCCAGTTCGGTTATTACAGCTGGTTTTAGTTTATCAACAGAGGCTTCTTTGGTCTCTTGCTTACTTTGCACTTCTGAACTGGAAACCAGTCCATTATCAGCTTCGTCTTTGCTATTAGCTTCGTCTTTCTCCTTCATCTTCTTTAGTTCCTTCTGTTCCTTTTCGAGCTGTTCCTTCTCTCTCTTCTCCTTTTCTTTCAATTCGATTTCCTTCTTTCCTCTTTCTCGTTGTAACTTCTCTTCTCTAACTTGAGTTTCGTGTTCTATGATTTCATTCATGAAGGTATCGAACTTCTCTTCGTCAACTAATGCCGGTATATCAATCTTTACGTTAAACTTTTCAAAGAAGTATGGTTTGTTTGCTTCTTTTTGTTCAAGTAACTCTTTGGAGCCTTTTACCCAATGTTCAAAAGTCTTACCATCAGCAGAGGCTTTGAATGGCATTTTGGTCCATGGAGAAGGTTTAGCCTTGAATCTGTCTTTTGTCGACGAGGTATAACCCGATGATGATAAGTTCACGGGAGGTGTATTGGGGCCTAGCAAGTTGTACAATTCACGAGCCATTCCTGTTTGCCTTGGCCCTTGAGCATCATTCCCGATCTTTTGTCTCTTCTTAGCAGGTTGCTTCAGATCATCCCTTTGGATGTTCAAAACATCTAATATATCATTGGCAGACATAGTTCTACGTGGTTGAATGAAGCACTTTCGAAAGATGTTTTGAATTCTACAAATAAAAATAAAATTGAAAAATCGCAGAGCGAGCATGCTGCCCAGTGCCCGCTAAAATAAAATCGAAACTATGATTAGGCAATGTAGCGATATAGGTTTCTATCTTCATCGTCTCTTCTCAAGTATTCCTTCTCAATCAAGTCCTCTATTCTCAGTTTAATTAACAGGATCTGAGGTTGAAAGCGGTTTGTGAGTTGCCTAATCAATTCTTCTATCAATTCATTGTGCTTGAGCTCATGACGAGACTTCATAATTCTAACGATGGCAGCATTGACCTCAATCTTGCGTCCTTCCATGATGTTGTTGCTGATTTCTTCTGCTTCTTCTTCGGTCTCCGTAGATTTTCGAGATGCTGATTTTGATGTAGATGTTGCCGAACCGCTTGATGCTGATTGGGAGGCAGATACAGTCAATACCTTTACCTTGATCGAAGGGGACTTGAACTTATCATTCAATGTAAAAATATCAGTGTCTTTGACGTCTTTGGTCATTGGCAGTTTGACTAATAACCTCAGTCTAGGGGCAACGGCAATTGATTGTAAATGTCTCTTCAAATCTCCCTCGGGTATGCCAGTGAGCTCTTTGATCTCTAAGTATGTCAATTCCGTTTTTTCATCAAAAGCCAGTACCAAAGACCCGTCTGCTTCAGTCGATTTTGGAGCAAATAAAAGCATGATTATCCCTGCATAAGTGGGCATGTTAATCTCATAAGTTCTAGTGGGATATGTTATTCTAAAATCCATAGATCCAAATTTAGGACTCCAAAACAAAGACTTATTGTGATTCTTTTTACCTGAGAACCAATACTCTTCAAACGCTTTCATCGTCGGCCTCAATTCTCTAGACCATATTAAGGACTCATTTTCAGACTCACTTGAGAACGTTTTGTAGTCCTTTGTCATTGATTTTGGCCAATCCGTCACGTTACAAATTTTCAAGTCCAACTCAATCATATCATCAACTCCACTGGTTACCAACGATTTCTTCCAATCCAAAGTAATATCTCGAGACAGCTTAATATCCTTATTCATTTTGAGCACTTTATCTAAAGATGAGGTTCCCATTTCCTCGCTCAATTTCGAAATGACAAGCTCCTCCAAATCAATTCCTAATTTATTATTTGATGTGACGATTTGACCCAGTCCTTTAGTATTTAGGAATCTTTTGGCAAAGTGATTAGCATAATTGGCTTCGAACGAATCTTTATCTTTAACCAAGCGAAGAAATTTGATTGAGGAGTTGATCAATTCATCGGATTGATCAGGCGAACTAGCATTACTTGAAACGTCCTTTGATGGTGTAACCTTGTTGAACTGTTTGATGTGATAGTCCATATAGACCGAAAGTAACTCTGGTGCATTCACAGCTGATTGAGTTCTTCTATTGCTGCTTGGAGGACCACCATTCACAAACTCTCTTAAGGCATTGTTAATAGTTTGCTCGATCTGTGGGTTCATTTGAAAGGAGTCTCTGCATACAATTAGCAATTGTGTCTGGTACTCAATGACTGTATCTATCCATTTTAGAGCAAAAGCACTTGAATTTGTAGACGCTTTCTTTTGTGATGTACCGTCTTTCTCCTTTAGTTTTGTTGATGATTCCAACCATGTCTTGACAAACTCAGGGATTCTCAGACCTTGTATCACTATATTTTCTTTTAATCGAAGTCTCAAGAGACCATAATCTTGATCGATTCTTCCAATTAACTCATAAAGTAATTTTAATTCTGTGATATGGTGCGCTTCGTTCTCGTCATTGAATATATTGCTCGTTAAGGTGAGAAGCCAATATGAAATGCCTTGATTTTCCAAAGGCAAGGATATTATACAATCAATCTTGTCTTTAATCAAGATGTTATTCATTAGATCAATGAGCTTCTGATGAGTAGCAGCAGGTAAGTAAAAACCAACCCTACTCTCTTCATCTTTTATAAATTGCAGGGTGTGCCTCAAGTATTGTGATCCCAGCGAAGAGTTGACCAAATCTTGCGATAACTTATAGAAGAAAGTCTCCGAATTGGCAAGGAATCTGGGTTCAAATACATTTTGATAATAGGTTTCACCATATTGAAGCTCCGAATTGGTTCCTTCGACTAATAGTTCAAGCATATTGATCAATTTGGTTATGTACATGTTTGATGTAATAACTTCACCCGATCTACTCTTTGTTATTTCCAAGATAATGATTTCAACCAACTTTTCACCAATCTCATTATTATTATACTTAATTACGTTGTCTTTGAACAATTGGATGCCCAAATCATATATGAGTAATTTCTTGTGTTCCTTAACATATACTCTATTGAGGTACATGAGCACATCACTAACAAACTTCATAGCTTGCAAATGTTCGTGCCATTCCACTAGTGTCTGTTTCATAAATTCTTCGTTTCCATCGGTAATAGATAGTAAGTGATCTCTTCTTTGACGTAAGTGCAATGCTATTAAGTTTGCAACATCATCGTACAATTTACCAGCGAATTTTCTTAATACCAACACGTATGCCTTTCTATACAATTGCTCGTAGGACAAATTGGACACGTTCTTATTTTGGATCTGGGCAATTGCATTCGATAATGTTATCCAGGACTTTTCATAGTCCACCACGAGCTCGTTGTTGTTTGAGCTGTCCAGGACTGAATTGACCAAGGACTTTCTCGGAGGTCTAATTTTTGATCTTCTAACACCTGAAGGTAACATTGGGAGTTATTTGTGACGCGTGAATGATTTAATTATGCAAAGAAGGTTGTTGTAGGATGGACGCTATTGAGGCATAAAAGTTCAAAGTTTTGGTGATGATTTTGGGCGCAATACTAGTGGGAGTGAAATATTTAGTGTGGGAGTTTAGTGAGGAATATTAGGAAGAGAGCGTAGGGAGGAATACTATGGAGAGAATTTAGGGAGAGAATTTAGGGAGAGAATTTAGTGAGAGAATTGGGGAAACTTATATGGTAGTCGGTCAGAGCAAATGGACCACCTTCAACATTGACCTTTTGCGATTTGGGTGGCAATCTTGGTGAAGGATACTAAATGGCAATCTTTTGTCATTGAGATCAACAGGAATACTTTTGTGAGAGAACATGCAAACTGACAGTCTTAGCTAGAGGTTCTCGTTAGCACTCTGAATTCCTTACCATATATTGATTATACTGGCATATTCCTATTGTCATAAACCTCAGCTGTATCAGCACGTACTAGGCAACTATAAACGACCGATTGAAAAGGGATTGGAGTTGATTTCAAGATGGCTACTCTAAATAATCATGAATGTTCGAATCCAAGTTCTCAGTCAATGGTATGAAATAGGCAGCCTTGGAGCAGTTGGTGCTATATAGAGTTGAAATCTGACGGTGAAAAATTCGGGGGTCGTATTCCAGTGCGGTGATGCAGTTATCCACACCTTGGATTTTGGTGCAATTGATGTCAAGGGTGTGGAGAGGCACGAATGACAAGCGAATTTGTATTCAGCTCGTTGTGTTATGTGGTAGTAATCACTAAGCTGAACCCACTAACAATTAATCACCAAGCTGAATCCGTTAACAATTAATCCATTAACAGCTAATCCACTAAAAGTTTATCCACTGAAAGTTACATTAACATTGATCTACAGTTCTTCAATTGTTTACAACAAATACCTTTGGGAGTAGCCTTGAGCTGCCCAACAGTTCCTCTCCTCCTCCTCTCCTCCTCCTCTCCTCCTCCTCTCGCCCTCCTATTCCCTTATAAACTCTCTATTTTTGAACTTATCATCCAACCAGTTCTATCTAGTTCCATCTTACAACACCACCTTTCAAATCACACTAGAACCTTCGCCAAGCTGTAGTTGAAAGAACCAGTCGTCCATTCCTCGACCATACCCACACATTAGTCACCCACCGCGCTCCATGCTTGAGTCCCCCTATCAGGCCCTGTTTAACAGAACTCCAGCCTCCTCTGTCTTCTGCATCCCCGGTGCCGTTCTTGTGGTAATATGATTTACCAATTCCAGGCCGTTTATTGGCT
Organism: Kodamaea suecica; assembly: GCA_030558315.1. Classification (NCBI taxonomy): domain Eukaryota; kingdom Fungi; phylum Ascomycota; class Pichiomycetes; order Serinales; family Debaryomycetaceae; genus Kodamaea; species Kodamaea suecica. The sequence continues at coordinate 148,233 of JAJMSH010000013.1, forward strand.
GTCCTCCGCTCAGGCATTATGCCTGAAATAAAAACCCGATACCGGTGTGCGATACCGGCGTATTTACGATAGCAAAATTGGAAAATGACTGAAAAAGAATGCCACTTTGGGGTAATTCTGTCAATATAAAGAGTACTGTTTGTCCATCCTTTGATCAAAAAATTTTCAGAAGCATACATATTATTCAAACAATAAAGCTTAAAGCAAATTAAGAAAATGGCTTCCAAACCAAGAACATTATATGACAAGGTCTTTGAAGACCATATCGTGCACCAAGAAGACGATACCTACTTATTATTCATAGATAGACATTTAGTCCATGAGGTGACTTCGCCGCAAGCTTTTGAAGGTTTAGAAACTGCTGGTAGATCCGTTAGAAGAAAGGATTGTACCTTAGCCACTGTTGACCATAATATACCTACCACTTCGCGTGTTAACTTCAAGGATGTTGAATCCTTCATCGAACAAGATGACTCTAGATTGCAGGTGATGACCTTAGAACAAAACGTGAAAGATTTCGATATTACTTACTTTGGTATGGACGATGAAAGACAAGGAATTGTACACATTGTTGGCCCAGAACAAGGTTTTACCTTACCAGGTACCACTGTTGTCTGTGGTGACTCGCATACCTCTACCCACGGTGCATTTGGCTGCTTAGCCTTTGGTATCGGTACTTCTGAAGCTGAACACGTCTTGGCCACTCAAACTATCATTCAAGCTAAATCTAAGAATATGAGAATTTCCATCGAGGGTGATTTATCCCCAGGTGTTACCTCCAAGGATTTAGTCTTGCACGTCATTGGTGTAATCGGTACTGCTGGTGGTACTGGTTGTGTCATGGAATTTGCAGGTCAAGCTATTGAAAACTTATCAATGGAAGCAAGAATGTCCATCTGTAACATGGCCATCGAAGGTGGTGCTCGTGCTGGTATGATCAAGCCAGATCAAATTACCTTCGATTACATTAAGGGTAGACCTTTGGCTCCAAGTGGAGATGAATGGACCAAGGCTGTTGCATACTGGAAGACTTTACACTCCGATGAAGGTGCTCATTTCGATTATGACATCAAAATCGCTGCTTCTGACATTATTCCAACAATTACCTGGGGTACTTCGCCACAAGATGCCTTGCCAATCACAGCTAATGTTCCAGATCCTGCAAATGTCACTGACCCAATCAAAAAGGCTGCTATGGAAAGATCATTAAAGTATATTGGTTTAACTCCAAACACTCCTTTGAACCAAATCAAGATCGACAAGGCTTTCATTGGTTCATGTACCAACGCTCGTATTGAAGATTTAAGAGCTGCCGCTAAGGTTGCTAAAGGTCACCATAAGGCCGATAGTGTTAAATTAGTCTTGGTAGTACCTGGATCTGGTTTAGTAAAGCAACAAGCTGAAAAGGAAGGTTTAGACAAGATTTTCGAAGCTGCTGGTTTCTCTTGGAGAGAAGCTGGGTGTTCCATGTGCTTAGGTATGAATCCAGATATTTTAGAACCTGAAGAAAGATGTGCTTCCACCTCCAATAGAAACTTTGAAGGTCGTCAAGGTGCTCAATCGAGAACTCACTTAATGTCTCCAGCAATGGCAGCAGCAGCTGCAATTGCTGGTCACTTTGTTGATATTCGTGACTTTGAATACGACTCTTCTGATGAGGCATCTGAAATCATCTCAATTGAAGCAGAAGATGACAAGGCTTTACAAGACGCTGTTTACGAAAGTGAAAAGCAACCACTTGAAGAAACTCTTGCCCACACTAAGGCTCCAAAGGAAAAGTTGACAGATGCTCAAAAGGCTGAAAAGGAAGCTGCTGATGGCCCTACAGGAATGTCTAAGTTCACTATTCTCAGCGGTATCACTGCAACATTAGAAGGTACCAACATCGATACTGATGCCATCATTCCAAAACAATTCTTAAAGACTATAAAGCGTACTGGTTTATCTTCTGGTTTATTCTTCGATGATAGATTCACCAAGGATTCAGTTACTGGTAAGAGTGTTGAGACTGATTTCATCTTGAACACTGGTATTTACCGTAAAGCCGAGATCTTGTTAGTTACTGGTGACAATTTCGGTTGTGGTTCATCTAGAGAACACGCTGCATGGGCATTAAAGGACTTTGGTATAAAATGTATGATTGCCCCATCATTCGGTGACATTTTCTACAACAACTCGTGTAAGAACGGGTTATTACCAATTAGAATCCCACAAGAAGTTATTCTTTCTAAGTTAAAGCCAGTTGCTACTGCCGGAATCAAATTAACTGTTGACTTACAAGCTCAACAAATAAGACATGGTGAAACCGACGAAGTCTTGGTTGAACATTTCGAAATTGAAGATTTCAGAAAATACTGCTTAATCAATGGCTTCGATGATATTGGATTAACCTTACAAAAGGAAGAGTTCATTAAGAAGTACGAAGAAATGAGAAGAGTTAAGTTCTCTTTCTTAGAAGGTGGATCGAAATTGGTTAAGCCTATCAAGGGAGCTAAGAAGTCCAAGTATGGTCTTAAGACTCAAGAGTGGTAATCTTTAGCAGCCAACAACCTATATATGCGCATTTGTAATGACAATACATAAACTTAATGATTAATTGGACTTTTATGGGTCTCTAATCTACTCAAAAGAATTTGGCTATCGCATCTTCTGGTAATGACTTGGAGTAGTAAGCTTTCAGATTCAGGCATGAAGCTCGAGCTGAAAAATTGCAGCTCAAGACTTTTGGCACATGCATGGTGCAGAACTTTAGATCATCAAATCAAGTAGTACTCATTTCTCTATCATGCACCTTTTACGGACGCAATTGACAATGATATATACATACAGGTTCAACTATCATAGAAGAGGATCCTTTGGCTAGAATAACCAACCTTTGTAAGATGAATAAAGGTATATGGTTTATGGGAGTTGAGCCAGGATTGCCATCTCAATAGGCAGTGTGAAAGCTAGGCCCTCAACCAATGCTGCTACCAGCCAAATAACCAACCACTGACTTCGAAATATGGATCAGAATGGCAACTGATAACAAGATCAATTCCAAGAACACCTTGGACTTTGCTTTAATTGACTATTTCCAAGACTTGACATTCCTTAGAGAAGGTGCTAACATAAACTTCCAGAAAGCGTCCGCAACACTAGATGGATGTATGAAGTTATATTCCTCGAGAGTTGATTCAGCTGCAAAAGCTACAAGTAGCTTGTTAACTGGCTTAACAAGCTCTGCTAATAATTATGTGTCAAACCTTCTGGGGAAAGAAACAGAAGACGAAGTACTGGAGAACAGACTAGGATACTCCAATGGTAAAAGAAAAGGAAGGATAAATGCTAATAGTTCAAAAGGGAATGTGATAATAGGTACCTTGTTACCCTTTGATAAACCCAAAGCCAGTAAGATTGAACTCGAAGTATCCATTGATCGTATATTTAAGAAGACTTGACAAATTTCGATGAAGGTGGAACGAAGTGTTCGGTATTAAAAACTCTATGTATCAATGATAACGAAGTCATTGGATTTGATACTTCTGATTCAAAGCAGGATCCAAGCCCGAACCAGAAAGCATCTGATTCAGGAATTTGAACATCTAATTGGATTCAATTGGAGAATTTCATCCTTGAAAGGAGCTTGACTTGTTAACATTATGCCCAACTGCTAAGGGTTTAAGGACTTGATAGAGAAATTTGGAAGTGACAAAAATGTTGGAAAACTTAAAGAATAGTACATCAATCTAAATACTGACAAAGATACTCAAGGAGGCCATCAAGATGGAATTGATTTCGATTATGTTAAGGCAATCGATCACCGAGATGAATACAACCGTAATTCTAGTGAGTATGAAGTTGATGGTGGTAGGGTGATGTATGACGAGAACGATGCTTTGGATGTAAGTAAAAAGGGTAAAGAGGTATTGAGTTACAAGAGATTCTAGGATCCACGGAACATGAACCATACAAAAGTACAGACATAAACGATCGAGATTTGATCGAGTATTTTGACAAGACATTGAAGGATTCCCACACCAGGCCATTGTATTGGAAGATCAGAAAATTGATGAAGACCAGAGAAAGTTGCTCCAAAACTCTTGATAAGGTGAACAGACCAGCTTTGAAGCATAAGAAACTGTCAATTACTATTGATTTCTTTGAAGATTCCGATAATGACAAGTAAGGTATCCACCCAATTCACATGCTGTAGCCATTGAGCAAGATTGTGGAACCATAAATATGTTGCCTGATGCTTATCAATTTACTGCTAAGCGATTACCTAGTGTCTTCAGTAAACCAATGGTGTTGCGGAAATTTGATGAAGTGGGAACCCCAGATCTTGCTGAAGTTCCAGCTGATCAGATGTACTGGTCCAGAAATATGCACTGGAAAGTAGCGACAATGAACTAGAGAGATCAAGAAGAGTTGACGATATTTACAAGGAAGACATAGAGGAATTGCACATGTCCTATGACTACTCCTTCTTTCAAGATGCCGCTAGTTTTTTCAATTACATGAACATAGGAAATGTGGTGAGTTCCCAAACCAATAATTTGTTACTGGGTAACAAGTATACAGAGAGTCTCGACTTCGACAAAGTGGCAAAACGAGTCGATGTGAAGCTTTTAAAATCAAACTTGTGGGAGCGCTTGAAGAATGAAAAGATTAGCGACCCCACAGAGGGCAAACCAGATACTGGAGGTTCAGAAGAAGAGGAGACTTCGAGCATGGCTGAGTTCACAGAAATACAACCCAATTCTGTAAAGTTCAGCAAAGTACTTATAAACCTAAGTGGAAAGTATTCCACAGCAGAAAAGCGTAAACTATCCATCAATATCTGCTTCATCTGCTTATTGCATTTAGCTTGTGAGATCGAGTTTGAGATGCACCCATTGATGGGAAACTCAGATATTGTCATCAATAATAGATGCAATTGATAGGATATAGAAAAGGACAATTATAGAAAGTAGCTGAGTTCATTTAGATATACGAATAGAGATATAAATAAGAATAAATGCAATTAAAAGCATGGTCAACTAAGTATTATAATTGCTAACTATTAAATAAGTTAAGAGAGCGAACAATACTGAATACTTTTTGAATCATAAAGCATACAGTACAACTTACTTTTATTAAAGAATCTTAAGAAACGAAGTGAATAAGGGTGTAGGGTAGGGACAACCAAAGTGAAACAAACCAATTGACAATGCCAAGTCGATCATCAGTCCCATATGAAGGTCACTAGGGGTGGGGATAGAGCTGAGTAATTATTTCCACAATGTACGCAACGCTAGAGTGTTGATACAAGAGGGACCAATTGAGGTAGAGTGGGCGGGGGGCGGAAAGAAACTCAGCCAAAAGTACACCGTGTTTCAAGACCAACCAATCTTCGACGTTTAGAATGTAGTCGCATCTCTCTCGCTCTCTCTTCTTCCCACAATGTAGGGATATTATATTGATCGATCCAGAAAGATAGGCATCCAAAGGAATTGAAACGAATTGAACACTTTTTGAGCTAATCAGCCTTATCAGACATAACCTGTTTAACCGGCTCAGAGTCAGTATACAACTTATTTTGTTGAATATATCTGATAACAGAATTAGGCAACAAATATTGCACTGACATTCCCCTTCTGATAAACAATCTTATTTTAGTCGATGAGATATCATTGTAAATCAATTGCTTTATAACCAAGACGTTTCGTCTATGCTCATACATGATATCATGGCTTAATAAGAAACTTCTGACGTCGGAACCAGTTCTTTCGACAATGAGACAACCATACTTGCCCAAAATATGATGCAAATCCTGACTATCCCAAACGTCAGGTTCACCCATAGATTCTATCAAATCTCCACCAGCTAAGAGCATAATCTTGACACCTCTCTTTTCACCCGATTTAGTCAAAATACCACCACGTTTGATATTTATCTCTTCGTTAAAGTGGTCCAAAACCAAAGCAGTTCTGGTGTACTTTGGTTGTAATGATTCCCATGCATCTACCATCAACCAAGAAGAGGTACGCTCACATGCTAATTCACACATTCTAACACGATCTCCAGCAGCAGCCAAACCTTGTTTCTTGTAATTGGAGGAAACTGGGGAGTAGTAGCCACCAATTACTTCGAATCTAGTCTGTTCAGTGATAGCATCTAATGCCATTTCAAACATTCTCAAATGTAAGTAAGTAATCGGGGAAAATGAGCCACAAGCCACAATGACCAAGGGATACTTTGAATCATCCAGCAAGGTATTTGCTAATCTATGATTTGGGAATTCGTATTTGTCAAGAGTTCTAGCTTGTCTTTGAACACCATGAGGGACCTCTTCCAAATCAGCGATTTGTGAAGATTTGATTTTAACTGTGGGGGGTAAAATAGGTAGGTTATCAATGTTATTCTTTAGCAATGGTAGACAATTTGACGAATCTACAGTGAAGATGGAAGGCCTGTCAACCGGAGCATCACCATTAACAATTTGGTCTACGGAGGGAGTAGGGCCATCTTCGTCTGAAGAAGAATTTACCAATTCAGAATGGATTCTAGGTATTTTGGAGTGATACTCACCTTTATTGTCGTCCGTCGAGGAATGTAAGGACGTGGAATCCGAATGCTTCGATTTCTTGTTAGTCGAAGGATGCGGAGATGGAGCATCGACAGGGTTACCCATATCTGCCAAAACAAAGGGTTGGATAGGCATGTTGTGTGGAATCTGTGAAGACGGGGCCGTAGGCTCGATATCTTTGTTCAAGGATGGAGGGGTGAAATTAGGGTCGTTGGTTGGGTCCATTATTAATAGTATTAGTTGTTAACTTAGTTATTTAAAGTTTATCCACTCAGAATTCACTTTCTTTATTGACTATACGTCAACTACCTTGTTGTCGTGTGTTGGTTCTACGAATCAATTGTAAAGTTCAATTGAAAAAAAAAAATGAAGACCACCAAAAATGTCTAAAAGCTTTGTGAGTCAAATGTCCAACGCTTTTCTGGCTGGAAGAACACTAGGTGGTTTCTAATGGTACGTTAGACTAGTAAATGGAATAGAACAGGCGCAAAATTACGTGATGTCAATCGACTTATATACTCGTGAAGCTGTAGTATGCTCATTTATAAATACTGGCTGAGGTTAAGGTGCTTGCCTATCACCGGATCGGTGCAGCCCTTTTATTAGGTTTTTGGCTCCAACTACTTTTGATTTCTCTTTCAAGGTCCAGTTGTCGTTTAGGTTTGTTGCAAGAACCCTTCACCTCATCTGTTCCCCACAGATTAGATTGGCCATAGCAGGTTCGAGATGCAATCAAAGGGTGTTGGATGAAAGGAATCCAAAGTCCGGTAGAACAACGGAGGGGTTTGGAGGTTGATTTGCCAAAAAAGAAATCGATTGATGTCACAAGGACAGATTGGTGAAGGGCAGGGTGTTTGGTGATTAGCGGTTGGGCCGTTGGGAGGGACGATTGAGAAGGGCGGATTTGGTACATGTTGGGGTTGGGGTTACACGAAACATATGGTGGTGGTAGGGTGTTGGTGGATCCACGGTCAGATTGACACTCGCATTGGGTGCCAGATTGGGTGCAAATTCTTCATGTCGAAAACGCACAGCATAGACGAGTCTGATGTGTTGGCCAGTGGCTATGGGAGTAGTGGATTGGGGGAAGATTGCAGAGATTGTGTCGACTATGGTGGAGGGGGTGACACAGTTAGGTTACCAAAAGGATCAAGCTGAAGATGAAGGTGAAGTCGTTTGGGATCGCTGTATTGATTGCGGTGTCTATTACATGATTAACCCGGGGACAGCAAGGGTGGACAATGAATATCTCTGTGCTAAAAAGGCTTTAGTTAAAACACCTTGTGTGCCCTGCATATCCCTTTATCATGGCATGATAGTATAAGAATTGGGACTCTGGCATACACCTTTCTTCTTGATACAACATACCAAAATACTGATATAGAGCTGTTTCTAATCCCTGAACGAACTTCCGTCCACCCACACCAAATGCTTAATGGATTCAACACCAAAGGCTTAGGATTCCACACCAAAGTGTAATGGTTTCAAGAAGGGCAAGGTTTTCCCTTGTGACAATGAAAACATACTTATTTACGAAAAGTTCTCTTCCGTTGAGTCAAACGGACCCAGAAAACCATTAGACAGTGCCAAATCCAAGAAGACGTTGAAGCTTGAAATTAGGAAGGAATTTGATGCCTTCTGCAAGTCAACGGGAAACGCTTGGAATAGAGACTGATCTGGAATTGAAGCCGCAAGACTCTTAATGTTGCTCAGTACTTGGGATGGATAAATACTTTCCATCTTCTTGCTGGCTAGTGGCTCCTATTCAACACCTGGTTTGGTTTGGGTATAATATATTCGAATTCAAACTCATTTGGGGGTGCTTTGGAGTGCTATGTTTTTCATGGACCCTCAATTCTTCTTGCTATCACCTTGAGTGTGTTAAGAGTCGTAAAAGGTTAAGAGTAGTTATCCTGTCTCAAGGAAGAGGCGACAGTGTATAATTCAAAGGTTGCATGTGGTAGCAACTGCAATGTATCGACAGACTACCTGAGAGAGTCCATCTGGGGAGAAAGCACACGTAGTTGGACAAATCAGGTAGTTAGCTGGTACCCGAAAAGGGATCTTTATTAATTTAAGTACTGCAAGGTCTTTGAAAATTTGCAGCCTAATGTGCACATAGACGCATATTTGCAGCCATGCCAAATATACAATAACATTATTTATTACCCAATGGTATCCTGTCACCAATTGAAAAAAAGCGAGTGACAAACAATCATTATCATGCTAACAAATCTGCAGAAATTTCCCTCCATCTACCGCAACTCGCTACTACACACCACTGCTCCCCATCACCTATAACCCACACAGTAAACTTGACTGCTCAACACCACTAACAATATTCAGCCCCGCACGACCTTTTCTTGACATATCAAATTTTTTAGTTCCCCCATACAACATCAACCCACGAACACAATCAATATGGCTTCCAACAAGGTCAGACCAGCCAAGAAGTTTCTCGAAACTACTGCCAAATGCTCTAAAGAAGGCATGGCATATGGCCAGTGTGTTCTTGAGAATTACACGAATATTTCCAAAGATTCATGTGGTGCTGAATTCAAGATCTTCAAGCAATGTGTGATGACACAGCTGAAGAGAAGGTAAACCAGCTCTTCCTTGAAACCAAGAAAACCTGCCAAGAGGCACCCAAAGTGATCATTCTCCCTCTCCCAAAGGATACCTAGAATACAATACATGATCACATGTTCATGCCAGTTCTTGCTGGACTCTTGCCTCTAATGCCTCCAAGTCATGGTTTTCGAACATACACGACCAAGTATACGAGTGGCTGAATTTCAACGGAACTTTTGATTAAAAACTCCTACCATCTTCTTCCAGTGTTAGAAAGTCAATACGCTTGTTGTTCGTAAACATACACCTATATTAGTGTTTATAGAGAATACATTCGAAACTCGTTATAGTTACCATCCGTGAACAGTTGGAATCGACACAACTCTCCAACGTTAAGCTTTGATCCCTCGGATTATATTGTGTCGTCCCCCGCACTATCGAATTTGTGGAGACCCCAGTGACCTCGATGATCAACATGTCAAGAATGACAGGGTACTCCCAGCAGGATGTTCTCAATATCATACTGTTGCTAAGAGATGCCTACTCTACCAATTACGTGAAAATTAACTATCAGTCAAGGCCTGTTGTCTTGTTCTTCAGTACCTTGATATCCACTGCTGGACTAGGCGCATTCTTCACAATCAGAAGCTTGTTAAGCAAATACAATGAATTCCTACTCAACAAGAAAGCCGCTCGTCCCAGTCTCATCAGACAATCATCAACCATACTCAAGAATGGTTCCAGAGAGATCTTGATTCCAAAGGGTAAGAACTCCTACACAAGAATCATCATCCCAAAGCCAAATTTGGATCAATACGCTGCCGATAAATATATCTATAAGAACTTTTACATTGATCAGCGATTACTTGCCCAACAGAAAGGCCGTATATTTAGCTCTAAGTTTTTGAGTCAACTTGCTATCATTTGGAGAATCTTAATACCTAAGTTTTCTTCTAAAAACACATCCCTCTTGTTATCACAATGCTTCTTGCTTATCTTGAGAACCTGGCTTTCCTTGCTTGTGGCTAAGTTAGACGGTCAGCTTGTGAAAAACTTGATAAGTGGTAATGGAAAGAAGTTTGCTCGTGATTTGATCTACTGGTTATTGATTGCGTTCCCAGCTTCCTACACGAATGCTGCAATCAAATATTTAACAAACAGATTGTCTTTGAGCTTTAGAACTGATTTGACAAGATATATACATGATATTTATTTGGATAAGGTCATGGCTTACTACAAGATTTCTCTTAATAGTACGGAGATTGAGAATATCGATCAGTACATCACAAACGATATCGCCAAGTTTTGTGATTCGATTTGTGGGTTATTCTCAAGTATGGGTAAACCTTTCATCGACTTGATATTCTTCTCTGTTTACTTAAGAGATAATTTGGGTACTGGTGCTATTATTGGTATTTTTGCAAACTATTTCTTGACTGCAGCTTTATTAAAGAAGGCAACACCTGCATTTGGTAAATTAACTGCAAGGAACACTCATTTGGAAGGCCAATATTTCAATTTGCATCAAAACTTGATGTCAAACTCAGAGGAAATTGGCTTTTACAAAGGTTCTTTGATTGAGAAGACGAAATTGTTTGAAAATTTCAAGGAATTAATGAATCATATTGATAAAGAGATCAACATATCGTTTTTCTATTCGGTTTTGGAAGATTATGTCTTGAAATATACCTGGTCAGCCTGGGGCTATGTGTTTGCTGGATTGCCTGTATTTTTGGATGAAATCTGGCCTGCAAAGAAATTAGAGGGCAGCAAAGCAGGCTCTACTGATGGCGGTGCTGTCAATGAAAGGCAAAATATGAGACAGTTCATCATTAACAAGAGATTGATGTTGTCCCTTGCTGATGCCGGATCTCGTTTGATGTATTCGATTAAAGATGTTTCTGAATTGACCGGCTATACTGATAGAGTTTTCAACTTGTTGACTCAGTTGCACCGTGTACATTCACCAACATTTGATTTTGGATCTGAGTTGGGTATTAAGGACATTCATGGTACTATTCAAAACAATTATGATAACGGTGTTAGATTCGAAAATATTCCCGTGATTATCCCAACCAAGAAAGGATCATTGAATGAGCCTTTGATCAAGGATATTAATATCAAAATTGATCACAATAAGAACATGTTGGTTTTGGGTGCGAATGGTTGTGGTAAGACATCAATTGCACGTATAATTGCAGGATTATGGCCCTTGTACAGAGGTTTATTGTCCAAACCCAACGATGAGGATATATTCTTCTTGCCACAAAAGACCTACTTCCCTACTGGTAACTTGAGAGATCAAATAATTTACCCTCATACATACAGTGATATGATTGATATGGGCTATAACGATGACTATTTGTATCACATTTTAAGAGAAGTCAAGTTGGAATATCTCTTGAAGAGAGAGGGCAACTTCAATGTTATCAAGGATTGGAAGGATGTATTGAGTGGTGGAGAGAAGCAAAGGATGAGTTTGGCTAGAGTTTTATTCAAGAAACCTAAGTTGGTGATTTTGGACGAGAGCACCAATGCTGTTTCTACTGATGTTGAAGATTATTTATTTGAAATGTTGCGTGAGAAGAAGATCACATTCATTACTTTATCGCAAAGACCATTATTGATGAAATACCATGATGTTGTGTTAGAGATAAAGGAAGGATCGCAATGGGAATTCCATGACTTGGCAAGTGAAGAAAACTTGCGCTCAATTGACAACGAGATCAAGGATATACAACATAAGTTGAGCCATGTTGAAGCGTGGGAGGGGAGATTGGGAGACATTGAGCTTTACTTGGATGGGAATTACGAGGATATTCAAGATGAGTGTGGTATTGTGTTGCCTAGGGACAATATGGAAGCTGTTTGAAAGTGAAACTTATTCTGGGTGCTGATAAGTATTACTTCTAGTTTTTGATGCTCTTGCTTCCCGCTTGGGATACTACTTTATTTGAAAACTTGCGCTCTCCGAATCCTCACATCACACTTTTCCTCTATATATACTGTTTAATGATTATGAATAAAGATAGAACACGTTGATATCGAATTTTTCCTAATTGGTTAAATTGGCTACTAGAGCACGAACTAATTTTCAAGATAGCGGAGACTCTACTGAGCCAATCTCACGAACCAAAACGGTGTAATGGCATTGACCAAGACTGAAGGCAACTCCACTGGATCAAACAACCACCTCAACCCGTCGACCCCACACGTCATCGACAAGTCAAGGCTCAAGATTTGGCAAGCTGAAACATCCTTGGTTCAGTACACGGAAAAAAGAAAGGAGCGACAACAGCAAAAAAACTGCCATCCCATAAACAAATTTTTTATTTAGAGGATAACTAGTACGTGTTTATAGATTAATCAAAGCAACGATATGTCTGAGCCTATTAGAAGCAAGAATGGGGACATTTCCAAGGCACCAACGCCGCAAAACACGCCGTCTTCAGTGACCAATAGTTACTTGAGATCACAACCTCCAGCTGTATCCACCATAAACGAAGAAGAGGACGAGGGAGTTGCTGATGTTACCAAGCAGTTGGCCAATAACCCCGCTCTTATGTCGATGATACAGGGCAAATTGGGATCCCTTGTTGGCCAACAAAGCGGGTATGTTGAAGGCTTGCCAAAGAAAGTTAAGCAAAGAGTTTTTGGATTGAAGGCCATCCAACAGCAACAGATGAAATTGGAAGCTGACTTCCAAAAGGAATTATTGAGCTTGGAAAAGAAGTTCTTTAAGTTATATGAACCATTGTACGAGAGAAGAAAGGAGATCGTTAATGGGGACAAGGAACCAACTGCTGCTGAGGTCGAGGAAGGTGAAGCATTGAATGAAGATGAAGATAACGAAGAAGAAGACGAAGAAGAAGACGAAGAAGAAGAAGACGAAGAAGATGACGTTGAAGGTGGTGTTCCTGGTTTCTGGTTGACCGCAATGGAAAACTTGTCCACAGTATCTGAAACCATAACTGAAAGAGATTCTGATGTCTTACACTTTATTAAAGATATTAGAATGGAATACTTAGAAACTCCTGGGTTTGAATTGATTTTTGAATTCAACGAAAACAAGTTCTTCTCCAACCAAATCTTGACCAAGACTTACCACTACCAAGCTGAATTGGGATACTCTGGTGATTTCGTATATGACCATGCTGATGGATGTGAGATTAACTGGAAGTCAAAGGAATCTAACGTCACCATAAACATCGAAAGAAGAAAACAAAGAAATAAGACAACCAAGCAAACAAGAACAATTGAAAAGTTGACTCCAACTGAGTCATTCTTCAACTTCTTCGATCCTCCAAAGCCTCCAAAGAAGGCAATCTCAGATGATGAGGACGAAGAAGAAGAGGAAGAAGAGAATGAAGATGAGGAAGACGAAGACTTGGAGGCTAGATTGGAGTTGGATTACCAATTAGGTGAAGAAATCAAAGATCGTTTGATCCCAAGGGCCATAGATTGGTTTACCGGCGAGGCTGTCGATTTTGGATTTGATGAAGAATCTGATGACGAAGATGATGCTGAATTCGATGAGGATGAAGATGATGATAGTGACGAAGACGAAAAGCCAAAGGAGAACCCTCCTGAATGTAAGCAGCAATAGTGTCGTTCACTGTATTTCTCTATCCATATTGTATTGAATTGTTTTTATTTCCTTTGTGAGTTGGAATGTAGAAAGTCAGCAGTGTAGCAGCAAATTGAGCATACATTGTCGAAGACTTGTGTATTGAGTGTTTGGGCGGTGTTAAATCCATACGACTTAAGTAGTATTTATTAGAGTGAAAAGTTTGAAAGTTCGTACTGTCGAGTTGGTCAAGTGGATAATAATTAAAAGGGAAAATAAAAGGAAATAAGACGTTCTATGTCGTTGCAAGGTTTAAATAAGAATTGAGCTGTTCATATGGAGGCAGACTTTACCGACTTACCGAGGTTGAAGGTGTTGGAGAACCCATGGCTAGGGTGTTTGTGTGTTCTTGGAGTTTATTTATCATTATCTTGATCTGTTCGGCTTTTATGATGCCTTTGGCATATGAAAAATTACTTGAGGTACCAAATACTTGTAACACAATCTCCTATGAATCGGCACGATTCGAACGTACAGATGTATGAGTTCTAGGCGCAGGCGACGGATGCTAGATGAGGTGTTTAGAGGAATGAAAGCAAGATGAGGTGCTCTAGATGAGGTGCTCTAGATGAGGTGCTCTAGATGAGGTGCTCTAGATGAGGTGCTCTAGATGAGGTGCTCTAGATGAGGTGCTCTAGATGAGGTGCTCTAGATGAGGGTGAATCTGAGCTAGTGTTGATCTGAGCTGGGGATGAGTTATGAAGAGAAATCATAGGTGGGACAAATGGAAAGTCATGCAGTTAGTATATCGGAGATTAATAGGTTCCACAGTGCAATTTGTTGCCGTTGAGCTGATATTGACCCCCGGGAACTGCTCAACCTATTGGACACCTAGAAATATTGGCAGCTCGACATGCTCTCCGAAACGACCCATTTCCGCACCATGTCAAGAATTTATATATCCGCAAGCTAAAATTGCAATCGTGAATGCAATTGTGAATGACATTGGCATCCAAATCCATCGCCAGGATCCAAAATCACCTGGTTGGACTCTATTGTATGGCCAGAACACAAAGCGATTGAAACAGCCTCACCCCAAAAATAGACAAGCAACCAAGGCTATGAATGGCACGAAGCTATGCTTACTGCATTGTACTAGTCCCCGTAGCTAGGAAGGGCAATGATGGACTAGCAAAACTTGGAATGTAGGAACAGTTGCAACAGGTTGATCCGAACTCTTCACCCACTGCTCATCACTGAGCAGACACTTTTTGCAGCCTGCGTTGTTTGCGAAGACGCTCACCCCACCAGCGCATATTTTGCCGCTAACTGGTGTCAGGAGGAGTTGCAAAAGCTCACGGAAGCGTGGGTTAATCCAGGAAGTAGTCTGATATTGGGTTTAGTTCTTTTGCATCGTATGCAAACATAGATCGTTCAAAGAAAGACTATGATCCGAATCCAGAAATTTAGCATTGTATAGTGCAGTTGAGGTTGGTCCGATGGGTTCATTGTTGGATAGAAGTAACAAATGGAGACCAATGCAGAGCTCTTTTGTGTATGAGAGCAGTGCAATCCAGGTTGTTGCAGTGTATCATAATAACGACTTCAGCACCGTGGTGAAAGTGGAGAATTTACTGTGGTATTCAGTACCTTCATCATAAGGATGTAAGTACACTGAAAGATGGCTAGCTCACACCCCAAGTGGCCAGCTGACAGCAACACACCACCAACACCTATACACTGCCAACACCGGGGACTCCCATTTCGTGTCTGTTTGTTTGTCTGTCTGATCGACCACGGACTACCCTGTATTCGCCGTTTCTTTTGCACCTGGATCGCTTTGGTGTCTTTACTTTTCACATGCCAAATGTACGAACGGGTTTACAGCAGATGAAAAGGCGCGCTTTGGCAATTGCTCTTTGAGATTCACAGGTCCAGATTGGGCCATACCTAAAAAAGGAATGGCTGCTAATTGAACCACCACCTTACGAAATTTTTCTGCAGAAAGTATATAAGGTATTCGAAATGCTTTCGATTTGAAAAAGAGATTTATATATTTGTATCACATTCATCAGATCAACTTTCTTCTTTGAAAAGCACTTAAAGATCGAACCAAATTACAAAGGGCCAACCATGACTAAGACATTTACCTCGAAGACTGCTACTCATGTTCAATCATACACACAAGTGAGCAAATTGATCAATTTCTTGTTCACCATCAAGATCTTCACTGTTGCCTACGAACAAGTTTACTTGCCCATCTGGAGCTTAATCAATGTCCACCTCATTGCTGGCATTCCTTTCATCTACGACAACACCGTTGCTATCGACTCCTTTGTTGAAAGCAAGGTTTTCACTGAAGCTTTGGATAAGTGGATCTTAACCTTCCCTGTTGAAAAGTATAAGGAAATTAACGCTAAGTACTTGAAGCCCACAAACGACTTCTTGTACAACTCAGTTGTTAACAAGTACTTGCCAAAGGCCGAGTATGCCTTTGACGAATCCATTTCTGAATTGCACAAGTCATTTGTTATCATCAACGAATTATTGCTTAGACTGAAGGCTAAGGTTTCAAACACCTCCACGGAAATCTCCAACGATATCATTTCCACCTACAACGATGAAATTAAACAATTATCTAAAAACACAGAGGCCGTCAACTTGAAGAGCAACATCACCGCATCGTTGAACACGGCTAGCAAGTCCTTTATCAAGATCAACGAATCTTACATACAACCAATCAAGACTCAAACCCAAGGTTATGTTTCTGAGGTTGCTTCCAGTACCAGAAGCAAGGCTGACTCTTTAATTTCAGAGGCTAAGCAAACCTTGGCTCAAACCAACAAGCGTACCGTCACTGCTGCCAACGATCTTAGTGACAAGGCCACTGAATTGTTAAACGGAACATCTTCTACTATTTCTGCCAGTGCTTAGGGTGCTGTTTATTTATTATTTATTTCTTTGGATTTGATTTGATTGTATATTAATTATAAGTTGAATATTTGATTATGGAAAAAATGTAAGGGAAAGCATCTAGGACCTACCTTGAGGAAGGTGCTAACAGCGGTGTGCTCAACCTATTCTATTGAGCTACCCAATCACTGCTGAAGGGTTGTTATGAGGGCTGCTCGAATGTGCTTTCTCTTCCCTGGGGGCAATGTTGGGGGCCCTCTCTTCGTAGAATTCAGTGCCAAATATCTCAACCCCCTCAAACATTTCCTTATTAATGCCTCAAGGGTATTGTCCTCCCTTGTTTCGTTATCACTACTGCACCATAAACAAAACATTCAGTCTATAACCACACTCCTTTTCTTTTTCAGTGGTTGTTACCCTTTTCCTGGCTACCCCAATTACCCCATCCCCCTGATTTCTGATACATTGAATCTCTCCACTAGTCTGATTTGGAGCTGCTGCTACTTCCATGCATCAAGAGTGTTGATCGTTGGCTACCTCCCACACGTCCCAAACCCCACACATTCTCCAGAACCACTGGATCTTCAATGCTTTGGAACCACAATTGATCAATTTATGTATCCGCTCCAGCTATAACGCGACCCAAGTCTTTGCTAGGCTCAATACCTTTTAACTACTTCTTGTAGAGCATGGAATCAGACTAAAGTGCCACTCTTTGTGTAGCATAGATAAGGTAATTTTTCACGTAACACAAAGCAAGAGTGTGGCTACGCCTTTGCGCAAGTGCAAGTATATTTTCTGCAAATTTTCAGTTCTACTAACGAGATGTAGTGGTGATTGCACGATACGAATGCTCTATCAAGGGAGATGGCGTGTTAGCATTGTACAGGGGCATGGTGACCCTAATTTCAATGCACAAAGCGAGCAATTCAATTCTCGATATCGAGATTCGAGAACTCTCCAGAGCCCTTGGTGGTGCTAAACAACGTGTTATCAGGGGGATCTCCTAGAGTATGTACCCTGTACATCTCCGTAGCTGTATTTGTACACCTGTTTTTAGTTGAAAGCAATGCAAGGATTCTAATGAGCTTGGTTAGTAAACGTGTGCTTTCCGCTTGCAGTGACGTCGCCATGCAGCTTAGACTCCCAGCCTTGGAATGGTCTCCGTTTGCGTAGTGTTTGAAGTGCAGGGTTTACTGCTGCCCCTTGGTGGCACTTGAGCCTCTCGTCTTTGGTACAATCTACCACTGCACAAACCCTTTCCAATGCACAATAGAGATCACCATAATGCGAGTAAGTGCCTCTTACATCACCCTACTTATTAAACATGTGTCTGGCATTAGCTCTGAAAATGTCTGAACCTACGTGCTATTTTGCAGTCCAAGTTTTGTCGTAAATGTATTTTGTTGGTCTAGAGTAGAATGTCTCTGGATAACAGGCTGGATATCATAACCAGATATCAGACCTAGGATATCATAACTAGATATTAGACCTGGATATCATAACTAGATATCAGACCTGGATATCATTACTAGATATCAGACATGGATATCCTAACTAGATATCAGACCTGGATATCCTAACTAGATATCAGACCTGGATATCCTAACTAGATATCAGACCTGGATATCCTAACTAGATATCAGACCTGGATATCCTAACTAGATATCAGACCTGGATATCCTAACTAGATATCAGACCTGGATACCATAACTGGAGATTTCAAAACTAGAAATAATCTCTTTAATTCTATAATGTTCAACAAACAAACAACGCGCATTGTATTACTATTCTATCCAACATTTTCAAGCCCTTCGTAGTGCCTTATCCTTTCCCTTTAAATACCTTTATATAGTCCTTCCCTCCAGCACATTGAGATACTGTTTGCTGTGAAACGTCGTGCAATATGCTCTTGTTGATCTCAATGGCAACATCAACCGTCTTTAAGATAGCATCGTGTTCCAAGATCAATCCTCTCTTCCCATGGAGTGCCTTGAAAGTTCTCAAATTTTGGTAAATCGTCTCCTCAGTGATTGACGCATCTCCTCCAGGGGCACCAATTGTCTGCTGGTTCAACAACCTCCAATCGTTAGTATCAAAGTCCCATAATACGCTTTGCATCCCAAAATGACGCACTATACTTCTAACACGGTCGTCGAGCCCACCATATGGCGGGCGGAACCATTTGGGTAGATGCCCAGACGTTGCATTCATGGCCCAAATAGACCATTGGATCTGAGCAACTATTTGCTCATTACTTAAGGATGGTAGGAACTTATGTGACCAGGTATGGGATCCCATTAAATGTCCCCTAGAAATCGCATCCTTGTAAACTTCGGGGTATTTGATTATGTTCACTCCCAACGTGAAGAATGTCACTGGCAGTGATAACTTGTCCAACAACTGGGGCGTTGCCAAGGATGGTCCGTCATCGAATGTTTGCGATAAAGTCGAACAAGTGTAAATGTCATCAAAAGACACACAGTTGAAACAATCAAATGAGCAACTTGACTTGGCTGTGAGGAGATTGCATTCGCCCTGGATATGTGGTTTGATTGACTTCGTGATACTTTTTAGATTGATGAAGTCCATAGGGATATAAGGGGGATCAAACCCCGGCCACTGCTTCAATCCAGTGAAGTCAGCTAGCCAAGTAGGGAAAGCTACTTTTGGTAGATTATCCGGGGCATCAACAGTACCACTACCCAAACCAAACCCAAGAGAGTCTTGTTGTGTGCTAATGACGTTGGTTGGTTTCTCACCAATATGGTGGACGCTATGAACATCTGCGTCACGCAAAACTTCCCACCTGGTCGATAGCTTTTTGGAAATGAGATAGCTCTGACACAAATCTGGAAAGACAAATGCTGTCAAAACCGTGATGAATATCAAGTTCATTGTGTTCTTGTTAGAAGTAACGTTTGCTTTCATCTGTTTCATAATTGTTTCCATTTGCAACCATCTCTCTCCCTGCATATTTTTTGGGCTGCAAAAAATATCACGGTGAGGTACAAGCACACAGAAAGGAAACAACCCATGGTAGAGCAGTACCAGCCAGTCAGTAAAGGCAGATCTGGACCGATGGTGTTGGTGTTTACGCTACTTCTGCAAGACCATCAAAGAATCAACTCTATTAAAGAAACCCCGCAAAAGAATGGTGAATAAAGAAAGCTGCCGCATGGAAGAAGTATGTGGAAGTCAGAGAAGAAATGGAAGTGAAGGAAGAAATTGAAGTGTGAGCAAACCGAAAGTCAAAAATAATCTATAAAGGCATGTGGAATTGAATATTGACCTCGTTCTGGGGTATGTCAAAGGACAGGAGACACTTGATAAGAAGCGAAGAAGCGAAGAAGCGAAGCAAGGATCACAAAGCTCCTAAGTATTTCTGATCTCCACAATCTAATTGTTATTAATTCACCTCTTCAAGATGTCAAGTTCCTGCCTCAACCTCTTGACTTCCATCTTCAAGAACTTATTCTCCTCAACTTTCAGGTC
Organism: Kodamaea suecica; assembly: GCA_030558315.1. Lineage (NCBI taxonomy): Eukaryota > Fungi > Ascomycota > Pichiomycetes > Serinales > Debaryomycetaceae > Kodamaea > Kodamaea suecica. Next base: position 168,329 of record JAJMSH010000013.1, read on the forward strand.
ATGGTTACTCACCGAACCAGCTCGACTCCGACTTTGAGACCTCGTGGTGTTAACACCCAGTTTCGTCGTTGGGCTGATCTCTTTGGCTTCCGAACTAGTCGGTTTATGTAACTTGGAAGTGGACTCGTCAGGCAAATGATTATTTGAGTATTTTTGAATAGAGTAGTTGTGGAATAGGGAACTATTTCGTTTGTTAGAGTTCGTGCTTGTGCTTGTTGGGCTGCATGCGGTATTAGTATTGTTGTGTGAATGTTGTGACGAAGCCGATGATACTGAAGAGATAGAATTCGAAGCCCGGTGATTTGAACTCATAGAAGAAGATCTTCTAACTCCGTTGAACTGATTTCCCTGGCTTGCAATGGAGGATGATCCGGACGAAGAAATAGAAGACCCGGCAGACATGCCATGCATTAATCGAAGAGACTTATTCTCCTTCTTCAACAAATCGATCTCCTTCATCAATTTGAGAACTATTGCATCCTGTTCCCTTTCCATCAAATCAATTATTTGTTCTTGAGACACAGCCATGTTGCTTGAGCTTGGTATTGTGCTTTGGTTCGAATAAATGCTGGATGTAATAGGGGCTTGGTTCGCAGGAAATTGGTACTCTCCAAATGAATAGCGATTTGGATTCGACGACACAGGGGTGGCACTTAAGATACTTGGTGATCGGCGGATTGACAGTGCTGCTGAAGTTATGGTATAGTTGGCCTGGGACGTGGTGCTTGTCAAGGGAGTCGTGCTGATGGAGTTATTAGATTTGCGTTTGGAATCGATGCTATCTAGTTGCGGATGTGGTTGCTGATTTGTCGAAACGGGTCTGTTGGAGGTGTTTAACATTGTAGTTACTTCTATTTGCTAACTCCAGGAAGAAAGAGATATCAACTTATATTTATATTCAGATTGTGGCAGCACTGAGAATGGCAGGGTTAGCCTACAGGATTTCTCCACTTTTTGGAAGGACGAATTAATAATAGAACGGTGACAATAGGAAGATACAAGGGAGCCATAGGAGAGGATTGGTGAGACGGAAGGAAGGCTTCTGAGAGGTGGAGACTGGGGGTGGGTAATGTAGCTACTTGGACAGCGATAAGGTAATTATTAGTGGACTTTTCATTGATTCTTCAGAGCTGAAAAGTCACTCGTGAAAAACCCCTCGTAGAGATTGCAGTAGTGAAAAATCTGTAATCAGGACTCCGTTTTAAAAGTGTATTTCTGTCATGTGAAGCATAAGCCAAAGCTTAAAGGAACATATGGCTAGGGTTTGTTCTGTGACCACCCTTTTCAGTTCCAGAGTACCAAGAGAGCTGGTGAGAGTGAGGTGGGCGCAACCAGAGCGATTGAGATTTCCTAAACCGATTGGTGTTTGTAATTAGAGATCAAGCGATAACAGTTTTGAGTGGGTATGTTGGCTACTAGGAGAGGTGGAATTCGGACGTGGTTTACTATACGAAGAAGGGTAGGGTGCTGAATATGTGTAATTGAAATAGGAGAAATAGTTGAAGTAATCAAAACAGTTCCATTAGTTCCATTGGTTCTATTGACATAATTAAGCCTTTGCAGCCCTTACTCCTGCTCAATTTCGCAGCATTGGTCTGGACAGATTCTCGAAAATCCAGATTCACCTTCACCATCTCCTATCTTTTCCCCAGATGATTCAGAGTATTGTAGTGGCATGACGGTATGCACATTCTCTTAATGGCGAGACAGCAAGGTGAAGAAGAAACGTGGTTCCATTCCTAGCACGCTTATGTGACTGAGAAGCATAAAGAGACATATAGACTGCAGATGGTTATAGGCTAATGATCCAAAAAATAGCTCATGAGCACCATCCTTGTACCCAAGTAGTAGCTTCATGCATCACCATGTAGCAAATAGTGGCAGCACCAAAAAGATGGACTATGGCAAAAAGAAAATAAAGGCAGTGCTTATGAATCTAGGTGTGGCGTAAAGTAGCTTCTATCTTAGAAAGGAGCGAAGTAATGACCCTTTAACCTAGAAGGTTGAATGTTTCCCCTGTTGCCCTTTGAAATTTTTCAACTTTATTCACCTCCCCCCCTCTGCAAATGAAGATAGCAACATCAATAATCTGCCTTAATTGACTACTGTAGCCAGTCCCAACGTTCTTGATTGTTACTGGAGCACTCGAGACAGTTTGACATCACCGGTGCAATCCTACCAATCCGTCGGTTGAGAGCCTTCAAGGATTGATCTCAAAAAGAATTGTGGACCACTTAGCGAGCACCTCCCAAGGTCATATCGATATGGGGGCATCACTTGTGATTCGAGATAACAGGTTGACTACTTAGAATTCTTGTTCAATGTTCTGGATTTTCTGAGATAAGGTACCTTAGTTTTGTGGTTACGTATTCGGAGATTGATCCTAGATAACCAAATGCTGTCAACATGTTTGAAGTTGTCGAAAATTCTGTCAATATACGTAAATCTACAATTGTCAACATTCTTGTGTGCAATTGAACGAATATGTGAATTGGATTCAATATTCACAAATCTTTATTGAAGTAATTTAGAATTAGCTGGTGTTTGAATAATATTGCCAGGTGATTGTTGGATATATGTTCAATTGTTCATGAACCTTTCACGGTCTCATACATTTGACACTTCAGGCTCCTTAGAGCTGTTGAAGTCGTCAAGGCCATCCAAACAAGCATATAATTTTCAAAGTCGTCATAATCTGGCAATTTGTGAGGTTCAAGCACTAAGCATGCAAACCACAGAGATAGGATTCCATCTTCGGAATTAGCAAGACCCTCAGTGTAAGACGCAATTTTGCATTAGAGTGACTTGTGTTTGTATGTCGAGGAACAGCAAAGTTGATAGACAACCTTCCGCAATAACTAGATTCTCTCGTCACATAATAATCTTTACCCTGGGTTCAAGGCTCCTGTTATCTTCAGGCACCAAATGCTCTAATCAATTGTGAGTGTCCTTTCTATTGATGAATGTATCAGATATTTGCCCTAACGTCTAAAACCTCCTAGCTTCTGGTATGTTATTTTGCTGAGCTGTATGTACGTGTATGTTAAAATATGTACTTCCAGCGTGTTTGAGTTCTTATTAACTATCACGGACTTGCAAATGTATGGCCTTCTGCTTCGACCACTATAGGTACATGGCTTAAAAATATGTTCTCCATTATTTCGATTAACATTGATAGGATGTACACAAAATTTGGGGTAGACCTCAGGGTGATTAGAAATTTGATCTAGATTACTCGTCCTTTCTTCTCCTCTTGACTAAATGGTTTAAGTCATTAGAGGTTGGTCCCTTTTTCACACTCAACGAAGTGACCATCCTTTGATCTATTGTAGAATTGGTCCCACTGATATCAATGTAAACTTGGTCCAAATTGTTCTTATCAAAGAAACCAGGTATCTTGACATCAACCAAATTTTTAATATCTGGACCTATGCTATAATTTTCGTTCTTGAGCAAAGCCATTAGTTGTTTGTACTCCCTGAGAGTAAGCACGTTAAACTCATAAGAGTCACGATAATCCAGTGATTTTGTATTTTGATTGCGTAACTCACACCCAACCAAACCAACAACGTCGCCCAATCTGAACTCTTGTCGGATTCCCAACTCTGTAAAGAATTGCTCGTTATGTACTTTTTGATATCGATCTTCAACCACGAGGTGCTCGAGAAATCTTCCTTTTGGATCGTCGGGAAATAGTGGGACTGAGTAAATTGCAGGTCTGTTTGAGGTATTGAATAAATGTCCCACTGACCAATGCTTGTGCAAAGGGTCAAGGAATTTTTGAGTTGAGGCAAGGTCCGAACCAGGTATTATCAAGTTACAGTTCCAATTCAGATCGATCAACCCTTCATCCAATACTTTTAACCACCACTTTAATAAGATAGAGCCATTAACAAGATGTTTGTGTGTGTTTTTGAATGAATACGGGAATAGATAATGTTGTGCGGCCTTGGCAAATAAGCATATCTTAACAGCTTGATTAGATGGTAAGGGCAATTTGTTAGCCAGCTTGTCAGAGTTTGCTCGTTCAATTAGCGGATTATAGTATGGAATCGTGGAATAATAGTTGCTGGGATCAGAATCCAATTTGTCTTTGATTTGTTTAATTAGCGAAATAGTAGCTCTAGATTTGATGTTGTATGTCTTTTCGACCTGTTCCGCCTTCTTAGATTCTTCTATATGTTTTCGTTTTTTCAAATCATATCGAGATAAATCATATTTGATCAACCATTGAATCAACGACTTGATTATTGAACTGGCACGGACTTCTTGTTTGTAGAAACCAACAGTATCACATTTCGCAACAAAGATATAATGATCGATGGAATCGTGCGATACTACCAAGTATACCAATATTTCAATGCCTAGTATGATTATCGATGAAGAGTCGATCAAGTTGAAGAAGTGTCTGATCTTTATGGTGTTATTGTGATTTGAATTGTTGATGAGTGGTTTGACGTATACTGGTTTGGATTGAACATAAAGAAGTTTGAATTGTTTGCCCTTTGGTAGGGACGATGCAAGGGACTTAGTTAGTAGTTGCATTGGACGTCAGGGGTTCTTGCGTTTTTGTTGTAGTTAAGTATGGATCGTAGCTTGAGTTTCCAGGTGATTAAAGATGTACTTGGGATCCGTTTGTACTGTGTGTCAGGGATATAGATATGCCCACTATCAATTGAGGCTTATTGCTGGGAATGGTTTCTCTTATGATGGGACTCAGATTTCGTGCAAGTATTATTGTCTCCTTGCGGGACAGCTTCGATCTGGAGTATTCTATCAGATCAGTATGCTTCTTATGGCAATTACTCCTAAATATTAACAAGAGAGTCAGTTTTTCGAGATTTTTTCAGTTTCACTCTTTTGGAATTGACAAGCTTATTGCTAGACACGGATATTGTTGAGTAGAAGACGAACGGGGTTACTGTTCAGCCATTCATAACTTCGATTATTCGATTTTTCAGATTTTCAATTTCAAGATCTACGCGTTTGCAGAACAACAATTGCTTGGTCAGCAAAAGACTCATCCTAAACTTCTGAAAAATTCGAAGAAGTATTCCACTTGCTACGTATTATTCCAGCACTCTTTCAAACATGGAATTTCCTAATCAATGGTATTATTTAGAATTGACCATTTGGGATTGACGGGGGACTAATGTAAAAAGAGAGCACTCGAATTCCATTCGATCTCATACAGTAGAGCTTTCGTCATAGTTGCTCCGGCGTATGGATGAAATTGAATTGTGGGGGAATTGAAGTTTTACAGGTTAGGAGGGAAAACTAGATAAACGCAAACGTCTGTTCATGACATAATTCTGGGGGTGACGTAATAGATGTTATTTGGTTGAGTAGAAAAGGAAGAAAGTAAATTGGAGGGGGATATAGTAGAGGTGATTGAACTTGGAGTTGGGCATTCAATTGCAGGTTGCAACCACCCCATAGTTTCATTATTGGTCACTTTTGTTGTCTTGCATGCAGTGGTTAAAGAGGATGACGGGAGTTTAATGGAGAGTTGGAGCAGTGAAATGTTGGCGAAGGTGGAAGAATGGATTGAGTTGGAAAATCTGTGGAGATCAAGCAGAGAGCGGAATTCTGAGTTTGACGTGAAGCGGAGTTTTGATGTCTGTGGGACAGCGGAGTGTTTACGATGACCTGCAAGGAGAACACAATAACTTTGCGCGGAGTTCACTCTCAACAACCCAATGAAATCATCCAACCCCGGAGTATCTGCTTTCCCCTAATTCTTGTACAGAGCAGTGCTTATCTTCTTTGTCACTTTCCGCTGTAATTAAGTCTACCTCCATGGTGCTGTCTGAATGATATCTACCAGTGCTACACACATGAGAGGTTAAAAATAACCTCACTAAATGAGGTGGAAAGTGCTGGGGGAGGGGGGAGGGGGGGGTGGTGTATTACAGATTAGTAGTGTCCTCTCCATAGAGGGACCCTACCTTCAGTAGACAATAGCATCAACGTTGATGAAAACCGAGGCCTTCAGAGGATGTTTGGCTTAATCAAGTAATATTCCGTACATCCAGCACAATGAACACAAAGTACGGTAGGGAGTTGAAGGGATGCGAAGAGAGGCGAAGTGAGGCGAAGAGAGATGAACGGATGCGAAGGGATGCGAAGGGATGCGAAGGGATGCGAAGGGATGCGATAAAGGGTGAAGAGAGGTGAAGAGAGGTGAAGAGAGGTGAAGAGAGAGGAGTGGCGAGTGGTCTAGTAGAGGAAGTCATAGGAGGTGAGACAAAAGGTAACACAAGAGACAAAGAGGTTGTTTAGACAGGGTTGGGCCACAATTCTCTTTCACGTATATTCCACAGCAACATTATGAGGACAATTTCGCCTGCTCCTACTCCTAGCAATACGGTGCCCAGAGGCCTCGCTTGCTCCTCTCAAACGTCATATCTACAATTTCTCATGTACATGGCGGAGATAGAAAGTAAATTCACTGTCGTCTGTGAGGGGAACCTGCTCATAAGAGGCTCAACCATAGAATATTACGCCTATATAGTACATTTCATGCATCTTGCGGAAACACCTCGTTGTGATTCAATGAAATAGAATTTGTGTTCAAGGAGAAAGGGTACGTAGCCGTCACGTCAAAAGAAGAGTGTTGCGAATAATTCCAGAACTGCTCTGGAAGTAGGTGAATCCATTGATGCATTTTGGGGTAGGTTGGCAATCTTGGAACGATATGCTGATATCAGTGGTTTGTGCCAGAATGATCAGCAACTATACTAGAAGTGTTCGAATAAGTAGAAGAGATTATAATTTGCAGCCTATTTTCTCTAGGGTTGGCTTCCCCTAAAGCAAAATCAATAAACTATCAATAAATTGGACTATTGCATTAAATCCTTTAGGTGAATTCGTTTATTGCTTCTCCCTCATATCTCATCACCAATTTCACTTAAATCTTGCTTCCATTATATCTTGTTCCAAAAGCGGAAGTATCCACTCGATTTGGAAATTTCTACAGGTCTACAAGGTTGCTGCAATTTTTCAAACAATCTAGTGTTAGGTATTCAAAAGCACAAACTCAGACGAACGGATAGTTTATTGCTTAAAACAGTGTTGTAAATTGGTGCAATGTAATTCCCAACAGGTAAGCAATTGCATTAAGTCCGTTCTATGATTTACTGAGTGCCTGAATCACTGATTTCTCTTCAATTACGTTCTAGCAATCCTATTTCACGCTATTTTACACAATTGCAGTATAGCCAGCTTGACTACATAACTTTGACTCCCCTTCCCTGCCCACGCGTTCCAGGGTCCGTTCTTTCGTTCCGTTTCCTCTCTCCTTCTGCCTTTTCTCCCATCCCAACTTATCCTGCCGCACGTTATACTTCAAGCACTTTTACAGGTTAGATAACGCACGTGATGTCAATATTTTGTATGCGGTTTTTCGTAAGCACTCTTAAGTCCTGTTCGTGCATGACATTTCTTTTTCCAAATAGGGTGAGTGTACAAACCAATTTGGCAAATTCCTCTTTTCTTTGGCGTTTCTGTTAGTCCAATTCTGGGGTACAAAAATTTATGAGAGATTATACCCAGAGGAAGATAGAAGGTTGGAAGAGCAAATAAGCAGACAATTATATATAATAGTCGTGCTACCCCTTGTATTGTGAATTTTTTTACTCCTTTCTGATATGTCTATATCAAATAATCTTCATCTGAATCGGATAACAAGCAAACTGCCGAAGCTAAAACCTGATCAGCAGAACTCCCAAGACATTAATCCTACTCCAAGCAATACCGGTGAAATACTGAATATTCATACTAGTCCCACCAAAGAAATCTCATCTAGTGATTTGACTGATATTTTGTTTAAGTCTCCCTTGAACACAACAAGGAGTGCCACGGCTAGTTTCACACAAAGAACAGCAACGCAAGAACCCGATTTTCTTGATATGCTATCTGCCGATATGGATTTCGAACAAGCTTATGCTATGTATACCACATTACAACCGGAACAAGCGATTTCCTCCGTCCAACAATTGGAAAAGGTCCAACAGTTGAATCAACAGTACATGACCAGCTTACAACAACAGTACCTTAAGCAAGAAGCCGAGCTTAAATTGCAAAATCAACAAAAGGAACAGCTGTTTCAACAGCATCTGCAACAGCTGCAACACAGCCAGCAGCCACAACCAATTCAACAAAACCACTTCCCGGGCAATACCAACTTCACCTTCAGTTTGAATACTAATCCTGGTGATGCATCGGCTTATAGCTACGACAGAGCACAGATATTCGCATCTTCGGTGAACGCCAACAATGCTAATGCTGGTAGCAACTATTCATTCATCAGCAATGCTCCTTCTGGTTCACCAACAAGCACTCCGATAGCCAGGTCAACCCAACAATCGTTTGACAAAGTTGAACAGAAAGTTGTTGAGGAAACAGGAAAAGAGAATGATGACTTCGACAAATTCTTCTCCAATACTGAATCTAATGCTTTAGAGCAATTTTTGGATAATTTGGCTAATACTACCAACACAAATCCGTTGCAGTTTTACAACAATGCTGGTTTAAATAGTATGGCTAATAGTACAACTGCTGGTAGACAGAGTAGTGGTGCTGGTGCTGGTGCTGGTGCTGGGTCTCCTGGATCCGAGTTCCATGATCTTTTTGACCTATATACCATGAAAACGTTCCCAAACATGAACGAAAATAGCTTGACACACAACAACCTTAAAGCAATGTTTCCTGCCACTCGTGATCAAAGATCAGGTAACAAGAGTAACTCAGTGCCGCCGTTAAATGGCGTTGAGCATGAAACCTTAAAGAAGGAGTTAACAGAAGCGTTTAGCCATCCTCACTTGAAATCAATTCCAAACAGTTCGATTGTGCTTACTTCTCCTCCAATAATATCTTTGACCAACCAATTACCAACCCCACTGGAATCAAGGGAATCTTCTTCATTTAATAATAACGTTCTTTCGCCAGCTTCCATGAGCAACATTAATAGAACACTCGATGAAAGGTTGAAAAATTCCTCAAAAAGAGACCTGGATGTATCCATGGAGGATGAAGATGATGATGAACCTATTAAAAAACGTAGAAGATCTTCTACCAAGCCTTTGTTATCATTGGAACAAAAACGTTTGAACCACTCTAATTCTGAACAAAGAAGAAGACAAATGTGCAAATTGGCCTATGAAAGGTGTCTTAGATTGATCATTGACATTGATGCCTTTAACAGATTGCCTCCTGAAACTGCAGAAATGCAAAAGAAAACGAAGCGTGCTAGAGTGAACAAGGATGGGTTGCCCAACTTGTCAAAACATAGTGCCTTGATGAGAATCAGCAATGAGATTTGCTTGATAAAGAATTCAAATGAAGAGTTGAAAAGAGTGCTTGAAGCTGCTGGTGTTACTGACCACCTTAGTTTTGAAAAGCTTCAAATCACAGACTCCATTTAAAGTGAACGCAAGGTTTGGTTGTGCCATTAAGTTACCTGGTACACTTGACTTGCAGTCAATAATGTGTGACGATATTTATGAATCTTCAACGAAATTTACCCTGTCCCTCTATTCTACGTTAGAGGAATACTTGAAGGCAGAATAACACCAGGTCTGGTTGTTAATGAATTTTAGTTCTCCTTATGTATTTTACCTTTTTATTCTATTTATTTAATTTCTACAGCAGCAGAATAAGGATAATGTAAGCAATAATTCAACAGTACAATTGTAGAAAGATCAAATGATGGCCTGGGAGTATGCCCTGTAACCCTGATTTTGCAGGCATCTTTTGCACTAGTGCAGCTGCCTTGCTTCCAAAGCAATTTCCAACCTCCATCAAGCTTTTCACCAGGACGCGTTGATATGAAAAATTCAAAAGTAAATGTTGTGAGTGCTAAACTTCTTTACCTCTGAAGAACAATATGGCATTTAAAGGCAAAGCAAAAGCAGCAAAGGTTGCAAAGGTTTCGACAACATCTGAAGCACATCCTTGCGATATGTTGTCGTTTGGAAGTGCTGATCAGATATCAAATTTGAAGAAGTTACAACCAACGATTCTAGCGAACCAACTCAGCACCTCATATGAAACAGACGACTTAGTCAAATTAAGAATTGAATACAATTATATCTACGTTATTAATTGGATTTACAACTATCGTGGCTTCATCAAGTTGCAATCGGAACCATTCGATGTTGATATCTTCGAATTAGAGTTGCTACACTTCTTCCCAAGTAGTCATCATTTATTGAACTACGACGAGAGTTATAATCCAACTGCAGACCCTATAAACTTTGTCAACAAGTTAAGGTTATCCTTAATTACTGCTGTACAAAACTCAAAGCTTTCTTCATTGAATAACTTCGAGAAAATCTTTCGTTTATGGTTTGGCAATGATACTCCCTTGGGAGGCACTGAAGATCAAGATGACGAATATGATAATAACCAGTTGACCCAGGAGAAGGATGAAGTGAAGTTCGACCAACTTTCGTTATCAGAAAAGTTTGAGATCCTTTATATTTTGATTAGCCATATCTCGGGAACCTCAAAGTTTAGAGATTGGATAGATAAATTCAATCTTGGTTTAGCTGACTTGAGAATATCTCCATTGTATTCCGAAAAGAAGTCTTTGAACAATACTAGAACAAGAGAAGACTATATCTTGTTGTTCGAAAACTGTCGTTGTTATAAACGAATAATCCAATATAATGCATTGGTAATTCCAAAAAAGAGGAAGTTTTCTCCAAATGATCCCAATGAATTCTTCAACCCTGAACAATTCGATATCAATCCTACAATTCAATTTGAATTGGTCTTTAAGAATGTCTATGAATTCGACGAATCGCTTGCAGCTTTTTCAAATAAGTTGTCCAATCCAAAATACAAAGGCTTATACTCAAAGTTATCCAAGTCGAGTGTTATTGAATCTATCTTCACCAATGAAATTAAAAAGAGAAAATACATTACAAATAAGCGTAAAGAAATGCAATTGGAAAGCTTGCTTGCAACGAGAAAGAGGTCGTCAAGATTGGAGGCAAAGGAGCACAAGAGACAAGAAGAGTACATGGAGCAAAAGAGACAGGAGGAAATAGAATTAAAAATTGCTTCAGAAAGGAGAATGGAGAGAAGAAGAAACTTGAGGTTAGAACAAAATTCTAGTGCAGGTAACATTTACAGTAATGGGTTAACTAGAGACGACCGTTTAAAGCAGAGGAAAATGGATACTGACCATGGCCAACAGGATCTGTCTTTGAATACAGCCCAAGAGAAAGACATGGAACAGACTCAACAAAATCGTTCTTATAGTGATGTAAAAGAAACAGACTTGGAAGCGGCTCCAACTCCAGGAGGCTCGGAGCCTTTGCAATTCAAAAGGGAGGCAACTTTAGATGTAGTAACTCCAATTGCCCAACCGATTGCACCTGAAGCTCCTATTTCGATCGCAGTTGAGGTTAATGATGCATCAAATGCTCCACATACTGAGACTGATCAAGTTGATAGCAATTCACATATTAATCCAATTGTTCCTAACGTAACACAAGAGAACCCTGCCAATGGCCATTGTCTGACATCGTCTGAAAACAATGGCAATCATTTGATTGATTCTTCCAGCTAGCACACGATCTAATAACCCAACCCAAGTACTTACTGTATTATACGAACTTCAACTTATTCTGTTTTATTAAGTAAAAGAGAATAAAATAATAAAAAATAGTAACATTAACAACTTGAAATGAAAACGAAAATGTAAGATACATAAATTTATATAATTGAATGTTAGTATGGTTGGTTGGAAACACTCAATAAGCTAATAAACTTAAAATTAGATTGACGTAAGAACGCATATATATCACTCTCAATTAGAAAGTCTGATGAAGGAAAAAGGACACTAGAAAGAATACAACAGTAAGATGAATTTAACAATCAAAGTTATAAATTCATCTCGTTTAAGATTTGACCGGCCAAAGTCTTATAATTCCATGTGTTACCTAAAAGTTTTTTGAATTGAACACCGTACAAACCAATGAATGGAACCTTTACGATGTATATCTCGAATTTCAAAGGCGATCTTCTGGATTTTGGTTCTTCTGACATGCTTGCAGTGTATTGGTGTTTAGCCCTTTGCTTTACCTTGTATGAAATCAACATGTCACTGCCACCACCAACACCTAATCCATTGAGGGAATCAACTGAATCATAATCATCAACGTCTTTAACCTCTTTATCGTCATAGATATCTTCATCATCGCCACCATACAAAGATTTGATTACCCTGGCCGCTGCAGGTGTATTTGGTGGCATTGTAACACCGGAACCATTCTTTTTGCGCATCGATCCAACAATTGGATTGCCAATGGAAAATTTACGTCTATGTCCGCCAATGGAGTTTGAAGATCTATGAGTCTTTGGGTTATTGTTTGAAGTAGGTGACAATAAGTTAGTGTTGAGTTGTAAAGAAGGTTGTCTACTAGGGGTTTTAGATGCTTCACCCGATCCAGGTTCCGGCGTCTTTACTCTTTCAGGGCCCATAAAGCCCTCATTGTCAATAGACGAAGAAGTAGATTTAAATGCATCTCCATACAATCTTTTCTCTTCACTGTTTTCATCATCTCGTTTGGTGCTCCCATATTCACTTAATTCGTCATCTTCATTGGCCCTGATCGTAATTTGCAGCTGTGCAACTTGCAAAGAAGGAATATGTGAGCACACAAATCCACCCTTAACTTCTTGGAACTGAACACCAAGTTTGGTTAAAACATTGATGATGTTGTATCTAATAACAGGCAAAGGTTTAGTAGATGTTGTTTGGACACTGAAGAATCCCTTTAAGAACCAAGTCTTACAGTGTTCAATAGAAGGCATACTGTTAGGTTTTGCTCTCTTAAATTGTTCAATGATCTCATCCTCAGATAACTGTGGAATATATGGAATCTCTGAAACTGTAGGGCTGCTAGAGAAATCAGTTGACGAGGACACACCGCCAATGAGTTCATCGCTGTTTTGAGAACCCATCGTATTTGGTAATGAAGGGTGCTGTTGACTTGAATTATTCGTGCGGTGACGGTAATTGTAGGAGTCTTTCCTAATATGACCACCAACCGATTTAGCTCTTGCAGTGGGATGCATTTTTCGTCCGCCAGCATTATTCATAGAGTCTGGCATGAGACTATTGTTGCTGCCACTCTGACTATTATTGGAACCAGATGGTACAATTTGGTTGGTATCAGTATTTAAGTTAGGCAAAGGAGGCAAGTATTCAACTGGAATGAATCCATGAGCCTTGTTAGGATTCGAAGTAGATGAGGCACGATGGTGGCCTCTCTTTTCAACAGACAACTTGTTGTTCTGATAAGTTTGGCTGTGGGTATTTTGACTTTGAGAATTTTGGCTTATTTGAGAATTCAGCGAGGTCTTCGGTGTTTGCACTGTATATCCATGGGTGCTTGAAGTATTGCCAGTAGGGATCAAGTTGAGTCTTGTATTAGAAGATTTCTCCTTTGCTGTAATCTTCATACTAACACCTCTACGAACCATAGGATCCTTCTTAAACGCGTTAACATCATCTGTAGAAGAGTCAGGGATAAGAACGACCCTAGGCGGTTCAGTTGGAGTACCCGCTGGCGAAGGAGAATGACTTTGCCCTATTGGAGAAGTACCTTGAGGTTTATACTTCTTCGAAGACAACCTCCTAAAAAGGGAAAAGCCAGCAGAACCAACTGATTTACCTGCGTATGGGTCCAATGTTTCCACAACTGGGGATGTTTCTCTAGGGCTATTTGGCTGTTGTTCTGGAATAACCGCTGCATCACTTTGATCAGGAGCAGAAGCAACTGGCACATGTATTTTTGGAATGGTAGAAGTATGAGCTTGTTGGGGAACTGTCAAAAGAGGTAAATCTTGATCTTCAGGTACCTTTGAATACAAAGCTAGTTGTTCCTTTCTCTTGGGTTCAGACCCTTGTTCTCTTCTATGAGCTTGTTCATCTTGTTGTTGTGAGATTTCTGGTTGTTGTGAAAGTTGAGGCTGGGCAACTTTTTGAGCAACTGGGGTTCTCTCTTGAGTTTGTGCAGACTTGATTCTTGCTGATTCTTGAGGGTTTGGTGTCTTAAGTTGAGAAATATCTTGAGGGGTTCCAGGACGTGGTGGGGAACTTTGTGTCCTCGAATTTGGAGTTGTTGGTTTATTTGTACCAGCTGACGTGAGCTTGGGTGCAAGCGTCGTAGGCACTGGAGTCATCTCCGCAGAAGATTGCTCTTGCCTTTTTTGCTGCGATGCGATCTGTGCTTTTATAGCCTCTGCTTTCGCCTTCTTTCTCTTCTTCATTTCATCCACCAAATAATATAAAGAAATCAAAGGATGGTAACCAGAAGTTGGATCTGGCAAGGCACTCGAGCTTGGATCCGAAGCATATTCACGTCCCAGTTCTGTAACCTTATACCAATTCTCAACACTGTACTGGTAGTCTACACTTGTCAACATGTTAGTTAACTGTTCGGTGATGTCTTGAACCGTACCGAAATCAAAACCGGAAATCGCCTTAATAATGTCTGGTGCTAAAGGTAACATCAATGGAGTTCTTTTAGGAACATAGCTAGATGCTCTGTAATCGTATCCTTTATTCATCCAAGGATGGTTGGAAACTTCATACAAAGTCGCTCTGTCCTTAGGGCTAACCACTAACATTCTTGATAGTAAAGAGACACACTCTCTGCTTAAGAAGTTTGGATACTCTACAGCACCCAATTTGATCTTCTCATGCAAATTTTTAATCGATGCATCGTCAAATGGAACTTTACCACAAACTAGTACATATAACACCACACCAAAAGACCAAACATCAACTTCCGGTCCAAGATAAGGTGTTGCACATAGCAATTCGGGAGCAGCAAAGTACAAAGACCCACAGTAAGTGTCCAATAAACGATTGGGGGCGTATAAATTGGATAATCCAAAATCAATCAACTTAACGTCACCTTTCTGGTTAATCATAATGTTTTCAATCTTCAAATCACGATGTACAACATTATTCTTATGACAGTATTCTAATGCCGATGCAATTCCTCTTGCGAACTTCCTTGCGGCCTTTTCTTTCAACAAGCCGTGGGAAACAATGTAGTCTAACATTTGACTACCTTCGACGTGTTCAAACAACATGTAATAATGACTAGTCATGGGGACCATTTCATACAAACGACAAATAAAAGGGTGAAATAATAATCTCCCCAATGCAGCTTCACGAATAGTACGTTTATCTCTTTCAACCTCTTTCAAGTATTCATCTTCTCTTGTCTTGGCTTCTTCTCGGGACGCAGGTGGGGCGTCATTAGCATGGTTTCTTTGATATACTTTAGATGCCATTATAATAATTTTTACAGCACAAAGTTCATGAGTGGAATTATGTTCAGCCAATTTAACCTTACCCATTGAACCAGCACCGATAGTCTTGATGAAATTCCAATCACCAAGGGAATTTCTATGAAACTGCTGAGCGTTTTCAGCTTCTTGATTTCGCGATTGAGATGGGGGTGGACGCTGCAGTTGCTGTTGGGAAGATTGTTGATTGCGATTGTTACTGTTACTATTGTGATGATGGTGATGATGATGGTTGTTTGAAGGCTGTGTATTTGTCAGGCTGATTTGCGGGACAGTTTTCAGATTTGATGTTGGAGGAGATGCAATAGCAGCAGGAGGTAACAATTCTTCTTTTCTAAGCCCAGCAGGTGAAGGGGGAGGAGGAGGGCCAGTTGTTGTTACAATCTGAGGTCTATGAAAACTGGGGGTTCTTGAATGAGTGTTACTGGATGTACCTGTTGCATGAGTACCTGAAGTTGAACGAGAATAATTAATCAGTGGAACACGTTCTTGATACGAAGCCAGTTGTTGGCCAGCAGATGCTTGTTGGGCATGTTGGAAGCTCAATTCTCTAGTATGAGCCTTGTAGTCAGCGGAAGTAACATAATGAGGAGAGTTCTTCGACAAATCATCAGCAGTCTCAGGAAGTCCTTGAGGATTTGGCCCCGACGCTTGATTGATATCTGATTTCGAGTTTCTGAGCGTGCCACTTACACTTCTCAACATTCTAGGAGTTGCTGGTTCACCAGGAGTTGTATAGTATGCTTGTTGCTGCGGAGGAAACGGCTGTTGTTGGTAGGACATATGTGATTGGTGGTATTGATGTTGTGCCTGCTGCTGTTGATAGGATGTACCAGCTTGATTATGGTTCTGGTATGATTGATCTTGTTGATTCTGATACGATTGATCTCTTTGAACTTGAGATTGCTGAGATTGGGACTGAGATTGCGAATGGGGATGAAGGCCACCTTGAGATTGAACAGGATTTCCTTTTTGCGAGCCAGTCCTTCTAACGGATTGACGATCGTAAGTACTCAGAGGATCCATCTTCTATTTACTGTGAATGGCAAATACCTTTATTGGTTGGTAGTTTTGTTTTTTTGAATTTCAGAATTCGAAGATTTTAGTGTTGATTTTTTTTGGTTTAGATTTTAAGGGGAGTTTTGGTATACGAACTTCAGTAGCACGACCATCACCAGAGCAACTTAGAGGTTGGGAGAATGGATAGTTAGGAAGGCTAGAATGGCAAGAAAGGATGCAATCCCGATTAGAATACAGTGAATTTCAAGATGATAATGTTAATTCGCGGATTCCACTGGCGGTGTAAGGAGATGAAGGCAAAGTGTCTTGCTAGGATATCGCTTAAGTTTGGTGGAAGGAAGAGTCGAAAAATTAGCGGAGAATCCCTGAGTCTCGTTAAATCGTTTAAATTTTTCACCGTGCTAAATTGGGGTAGGTGTCAAGTGTGCGATTGGTAACATACCAGCATGGGACCGTTAGGTATGCATTGATAAGTGGATTAGAGGCGATGGGTTGCATGTATTGGTGTGATTATGGTTTATTGATGGGTACCTCTTTGATTCTGTTTCTTAATTATGCAACATCAAGGGAATATGCTGGTTTTGACGGGGGTGCAAGGCTGGATCTGTTATTTATTGTTAGTGTCTCTGGCCATAGTGTATAATTGCAAGGCGTAGTTAATACGTTCGTTGAATCTTTTTTGAGTCAGCATAAGGGTTTGCAGAGAATCTGCTCTGGAAATGATAGTGTCGGGCACTAGTACAGGGCTTGGGTGGGTACAGGTGGTTGGAGGCTGGGGTTGGAGGCTGGGGTGGTTGGAGGGCTGGGGTGGTTGCGAATTGCGGAGGATGCGATGAGATTTTGCATCCAATATTTCAGGCAGTGAAGGCACAGGGAAGGTGAAGAAGGTCTATTAAGCCTTGCCAGTTGGGATACGGAGTAAAAAACTAGATTGAATTGACTGGCAGAACATGTTTAGTGACTTATTTCAAAGTTAAGACCTTACGACTACAGCACTGAAAGGTGCAAATATAGAGTAGACTAGGCCACATGAACTGCATTGCTCTTATCTACAGTTTGCAATAAAATTCTCTCAGACATTCCACTTGATCTGCGATCCAACTAATTGTCATGTTTCTCGGTTCTTGGCCTACCCAATAGCTGCCTATCTCTGCATGTCTACTGTGTACCCCTCTTGAATACCCTATCGGACTCACTGAACTGTTCGACTCATTCCCCTTATCCATCTGATTCAAGAAAAAGCCTACACTCTCAATAATCATTTTGATACTCCATTTAAAGTAGCATATATAATATATATCCATGAGTTATCAAATACTCATTTTCAAAACCGTTTAATGGTCCTTGTGATGCTTCAAGTGAGATTGATATTCCCAAGTGTAACCAAGAATGATAACAGCAAGTGCCAAGTGAACCAATGGTTTACCAGAAGCATTGTCACCGTCAAAGTAAGCAGCCTTGTACTTGCCTAATGGAGAAGTTGGCTTCTTAGCAGCTGGAGCAGGTCCAGTTGGCAACTTCTTGTAGAAAGAAACGACCTCAGCCATTCTCTTGGCGTTTGGATTGGAACCGATGTTCTAGAATATGTTAGTATTTTATTGGTTATTGAGGGTAATTGAATGGGAAAGTGGACAGACGTGATTTTCCTTTTCAACAAGTTGGATAGCAATCAACGAATAATCACGTCCACGAAGCAGAGCTAGAGTGTTCTATATTTGAAGCAGTGATAAACCAACTCAATTTTCCATCCGATATGACAATCAATCGACAAGTTTGAGCATATAGCTTTGTTCCACTAGGTCAACCACTACGTCAACTTCATTCGACGCTGGCAAGTCCAATCTGCAATAACAACACATTATCGCTTCTTCTTGGATACCAGTCACCTATGGGCTTCTCGATGATAACGTTCCACGACTCTCTTGATATCACTTTTACTCTGGTTCTTCCACCAGTCTCGATTCAGCTCAATCACTCTGCTATACTCCGTTCCCATTCAAAGAATCATCCTCGTTCGCTACATACCTTTGCGGAAGCGATCTTTGGTGGGATCAAGGTAGACAATTGTCTTCTGATGACGAATGACATGGTGGTTGTATATCTAGTCTAGAGCTATGCCTGGAGGAACTATATGTTTTCACCCAATTTTTTTCCAATTCTCAAACAGAATGGATTGAACATTGGCGCACGACTCGATTTTGTATGGGCGTATTTAGTATAGGCTCCGATTTACAATGTCGATTTTGATTCGTCGACGAGTGTGATTATGTAATGGCTGCGTTAGCAGTATGACATAGTACGTGGGAGTTGGCTTTGGTGAGTAGTGAACACACTAGGGTGGCATATAGCATAGTGTGAGTGGTGTAGATATGGGGAATGAGCAAGAGCATTGGCCTAGGTCGAAATATGGAAACAGGTTGAATAGAAATTGCTAGCATCCGATTTTCTTGTCCCTCTTCTTTTGCTACTCAGTCTACTTAGACCTACTATGTCCTATGTAAAACAAAGACCTTTACTAAAGCTACATTCTCGCTAGTATACACTTTTATATTGAAAATTACCTAAAACTAATCCTTACTTAAGCTTCACTTATATATAATACTGTTTGAAAGTTAGTAGTTGCCTTGAGACATGGGGTATGATTGGAGTATTCACACAGATAATTGGCAGTATCGTACTGATGGATACTGTTGAGAGTAGATTTCTTTGGTAATTTCCAATATCACTGCTATCACTCGTACCACGGTTTTATTGTTCAATATTGTCGCTCGTGGTATTTTCTTGCTCTTAAGACTCTCTAGTGTCGTTGGATACTTTCACACTAATCAAAGTTGGCATGTAACTGCATGTTCGGCTTACCTCCTTCCCTCTCCCCTCCACAACCAAAATCATTAATACATACCATTGTTTCCTCTGATGAAAACATCTCCATAGTTCTTTCTGACCGTCTCGTTTATTAATTCCTTTCCTTCATCCAAAACAATGTTCATGAACCCATCTATACTCTGCAAGTTACCTGAGTATTGTATTCCGTTGTTTAACTTTACAAGAACAGAGCTACCGATGATATTGCTCAAGAAATTCGATGGCTTGGTTGATTCCACTTCAGCTGATAATGGTGCTGTTTCGGACATTATTGATTCTATGTTGTATTGACTGTTCGAGCTGTTGTTAACAAGTTTTTATTTGATCCAGTTTTTTTTTCAGTTTCGATATCGCTAGTTTTCAAATGTGCATATAATATAGTGTACATGTTAAGGTTTGGAAGACTATAAACTCATCAAACAGTGAACGGCCTAAAAGTTCCTCTCGTACAAGTTATCTCTAACTATCGTATCAAGTTTATTACCAATACTTATTTAATACTATACATTTAACATTACTCTCTATCACTGTAGTTGACCAACGAGTCCAACAAAGTGAACAACTTAACCAACTCTTTCAAACCAACAGAAGAATAACTATTATCATCATAAATCTTCTTACTGATTTCGTTGTTTTCAACTAACACATCGCGTTTCATAACAGCTACTATCAAAGAATTGAATTTGGTCATCAAATCCCGGGCTTGCACCAAACTTGGCTTGTAACTTGGTCCCATAGACAACACCACCGTAGCAACTAATTGGAATATTGGAACTAAGAATTCGAAATATGAAATATTGTTTTCATCATTGATATTGTTAGAGCTAGCAATATCATTCAATGCTAGTGGGGTATCTAATTTTAAATGGATTCGAATTCCTTTAAATTCAGGGATTTCTTGAATCTTCAAATTCAATCCCAAGTCTGGGTTAATTGCCAATATCTTCGACACCTTTAAAATGGAGAATAATTCACATTGAATCAACTGTAACGAACCAACTTTTGATTGGGCTACTCTGATCAACAAATACAACATCGATTTAAAAGCCGTCAACTCGTATAGCAATGACTCCAAACTGACTCCTGAGTTTTCTCCTGAGCATATTTGTAGCATTTCATCCGTTCTTTTTATGGATCTAACCAACAACAACAATGAATTGTTTCTGACTAATAAATCCAATGCATGATTAGTTTTGGGTCTCGAGGATAAATGTACTAACGACTCGAGCAATAAAATGGAAGTGATTCTGGATGATCCTTCGGAATAGATTGAATCGTTTCCTACAATCTCGATCAATTTCTTGTCCACTGAACAAATAATTGATGTTATTTCTTGTACTAAGTCTTCATTGTCAAATATCTTGAGGAGAAACTTATTAGCCAACACGTACAAGTCCGATCTCAACGAGGGTGTTGAGTTTGAATTTAAAATCCCGGTTATACAAGTTTTGAAGAGCGGGATCAACCTTTGAAGTCCTAAAACAAAATCCTCCTCTTCACATCCAATTAAAATCTCTTGATCATATAAATCAAATAGAAGTACTCCCAAGGAGATTAATTCTTCCGAAAATGAAATATCAGATTCCAAATAATCGTTTATCTTGGGCAAAATCACTTGGAGCACCTCCAAGATAAAAAATTTAGAATTTATACTACTATCAGTGATCAATATTTCAATAAGCTGACACCAAGAATGCAAACATTCTAGCTGAATTTCTCTTAAGTTTGTTGAAACCAAAAATTTGGTTATAAATTCTCGAATTTTGTTGCCTTCGTAGACAACTTCATTCGAAAACGCTACCTTCTCGTCTCTGGAGGTCACTTGGGCGTTCTGACATATCAATTTCACCATCTTTTCTAAAATAGACAAGTCTAAGAATGAAGATACTTCATTTGAATTTTTCACGGCTTCTAAGATGTAATGTAAGTTGTACTTTTGGTTAAAGCTTTCAAACTTATGAACCTCAAAATTGCTAAAATTGAAGTTTAAGATATCCAAGAAGTTTAATATCTTTGGTGAGCCGTCCAAGAATTCATCGTTTTTCAACAACAAGTTAATATAGTAATCCTTCTTTGAGGCGGATGTGATATTGTGGAACTCCAACGACAAGTACTGCAAGATATGGTTTCTTTGGTTAATGAAAGCAAAGAATGTTTGAATGCTAACATGGTCTTCGATAAATTGATTGGCTGAACTTTCCAGTAAATCTCCATCAAATGTCTTACCACCCCATACACTATTCAAATCAATCTTCGGTTGATAGGTTATTAATTTCTCAAACAAGCTATCGTAGTCTCTGAGATGATTCAAAGTGATCACAGAACTAATTGCACTTCGACTCAACCTTACCACTATATCTAAAATCAAAGCCGAGAGCTTGGCAGGACCGATATCAATCATGTGAATATTTCCATTAGTATAGTCTATCTCTGAAATCAAGTCAAGTCCCACATTCAACGTGTTTAATAAAGCTTTCAAGAGGGAGTTTTCGTTGCTCGAGTTTTCGAGGTGTAAATTTCCGCCTCTTATGACATACCCAAGAAGGAAATGAGCAACCTTTGGCTCAGTGCCATTGGAATGAGCTAAATCATCTCTTAAGAACTCAAGAATCTTGAACTTAATCTCAAGATCTTGATCATGGTTCTCTAGTTGCTCAATAAACGCAAATTTTATTTTCACAGACTCATCAACACTCTCGAAAGTCGTTAATAATCTATTTTTCTTTAATACAGATCCATTGTTTTGCGCAACAAAGAAGGCAGATTCGCTGATCTTCCTCAAGATCTTTATGGATGGACCAGCGATTACGGATCTTGGATTACCAACGTATAATGCAAAATGAGAGACAACAGGCAAATTGAACAAGAAAATTTCATAGAAATCTGTAACACCTTGAGTCCCTATTGTCTTCGGGAAATAAATGTTATCAAAAACAGTCTTTGGGGTGGATACTGCTAAGCTCATACTGGTGTTGAATCCTGCTGGTGTCTTACTTGGGGGGTTGTTCAAAATTGCATTATCCTTGCAAATTGGTAACAAATTGCGAATAAAAGTTTCTTGAAGATCCAAAACAGATTCAACAGTTTTCAAAGACGCGGAAGCGAGTAATGCAGTCGATTCGTTTCTCGACGAAGCGTCGCTTCCAACGCTGATTATCTTAAATAAAGCTTGGTGAGCTCTTTCATCGAACAAATAAGACATTATTGCGACAGAGTGATGTAATCTGGTGAACAAATTGAAATCTAAGTCAACATGAGAAAGCAACGAATCAAATAAACCATTCGTGTCAATCGCACCATACAAAACATTTGCAGCAGTGGTATTGATAAATTTCCAGTCCACTTCATTCAATGACTTTTCAATAATCTGTACTATCTGTAATTGAAGGTTAAACTGGTCGTCCTTGTTAGCCATATTTTGGGTCTTTCCAAATACTTCAATCAATAAATATTCAATGTACGGCCAGATTCCGATTTGGTTGTTGCTACGATAACCTGAGCCCAAATCCGCTGGATAAAGCAAATGATACTTTGTGAACGCTTGATTCTTTGAGCTCACGGGGGCTAACAAGTGAGAAAGCAATCTAATAAAATTGCTAACTTGTGAAAGGCTAGTCAAATTCGATATGAAACCTTGGTTGATTCTCAAGCTGCGCTTTATGGAATATTTGGATTTGCTTTGATGCTCTCGGAACATAAGCAATTCCTTTTCCTCTTTCCCAGTGGTCCAGGATGAATTTGTTGGAAGACTCTGGTACAACCAACGATCTAAAATTCTCCATACCTCGTAACGAATAGTCAAATTATCATCTTTCTCGACCAAGTCATTTAAGAACTTGAGTGATAAATTTACTAAAATCTCTCTGTTTTCTGGATCGACTAATACGTTTGGCAAATCAATTAACTTTGGTTTTCCAGGTTTGTTGACGCTAATGTCAACAGACAAGTTATTTCCACTCCCAATGACTAAATTATCGAACTTCAAAAAGCCATTAATAATGGGATAGAATCTTTTGAAGGCAATATTTTTTATATCTATGGACCTTTCTGTCTTGCCTGACAAGTTTTTTATAATGGATGAAATTAATTGAATAAAACCGGAAATGAATACTACAGAGTCTTCAGATAGTTCTATCACTATTCTATCCTCTGCGTTATCATATGAATCATTCTTATTAGAATGAGATGAAAATATGAATTCTTGTCTCTTTTGTTGAATTTTAATTCGATCATTCAAATCTTCTTCAAAGTTTTCGTTCAAAGAATTTATGTAATAATTCAAAGAGTCGATGATTGAGTCGATAGATATCTTCGAATAGTCGTTTTTCTTCGAGGCAGACGGATTTGCGTTGCTATTATTATTGTTGTTGACCAAAATTTCCCAAATTCTCTCTGAGGATTCATCCCCACCAGAGGTCAAAGCTCCCAATAGTAAGCAAAATGTAGCTGTGATTAATGGAGAAGTATTATTGCTCAAGCTCCAAGAGAAAAAACCATAAATATCAGTTGATAAGTTCTCGCTGGACCAGAAAAGGGTACATAGTTCAGGTCTATTGTTGTATGTATATGCGAAAGCCAAGTAAAATCTTTCCAAGTCTGACCGAGTAGCTATTTCGTCCATATTCAAGCTGTTATCTTGTCTGCCTTTGTTGACTTTGGATTGTACCTTTCCTTCATTATCATCGACTATGCTTGTTTTCCTATCTGGCGGGCTGGAATTATCAAAATCCTGTTCACTGTTCTCTTCGAGTGACTTTCTATTAATAGAAGACAACAAGAAATCTTCTTCGCTATCTCTCAACGAAATTAATACAAGAGCTGAATTAGTAACGAAATCAAGGAAGAACCTATGAAAAAATGGAGCCAACAATAATTCATGAAACTCTTGACCCACTTTGTACGAGGATAAATCAAGTAGTAATGAAATATTTTGATAGCCGCTTCTAGCTTCACTCAAGTGTAACAATTCTCGGGCTTGGGGGTAAATGAATTTTGCTGGTCTTAAACGTGGATATGACTTTTGTAATAATGATCTGAAATCATACAAGTTGTTCCAATCAAAGTTTAACTTGGTATCGAGGTTACTTGATTCTGCCGTGAAGCATAAAAGTCTTTCCATAACCTCGTAGTCTATCAACAACTCAATATATCTTAGGATGTCTAACTTGTAGTCATATTTTTCAATTCTGGTACTCGAAAGCTTACACCATGACGTGAAGTAGGTAAAAAATATCATACTGACTACGACTTCCAATCCAGATAATTTAACCTTGGTCAAATCTAACGAGTCATTGGACAGTGCTGTCTTATGATCATTAAGCAAAGATTCCGTTATATGCTTATGAAATTTATCCACTAGGGCATCATTTTCACTATCTTCATCTAATAAACTTGACATGAATTTAAACAATGCAGGTAAATAATGTATGATGAGGACATCGTCTTCCTTCAAGTTCTTACTGATATGTGAGATTAACTTTTGGTAGTTTTGTAAGGTTCCATACTCTTCAAAGTAATTGTCGAAGAGAGCAAACAATATTTGGCCCAAGGTCTCATGTGATTGTAATAATTGAGATTTCGAGTAGTTGATGGCATTTATGAATTGCAAGTCATTGATATTGTTTGTAACGTTTTGCTTGTCGATTAAGTCATTGAGTGTGTTCAATAACGAATAGATTTTATCAAAACTCAGCAATATGTTTTCGAAAAAGGACGCAATAAGTTTCGAATCGTTCTTAAGGATAATGTGAAGTTTTTTTGAAGATGACAAGTAACCCAAGATATTCAAAATGTATTGGTATCTTGAATAAAATACTATTCTTCCAGTATCAATGAAGCTGGTACCAGATTTGAATTGAGTCTCTGAGGACAAATACAACAACTCAGTGGTTGCCATTTCATCCAATTCAAACTCCGAAGCTAGAATCGATGCATCGTTGATGAACGCTTGGTTCACTTTGCATTCGTCGCCATTTGGTAATCTTAAAATCCCGTATTCTGGGTCATTGTCTCGTTTAGCATTGGTTAGCTTGGATCGAGATGATTCGTTTCTGGACGGTACGACCAACACTTGTAGCAAGTCTGAGGCAATCTTTTTCACCAAATCTGCCTCTGTGTTTGCTGTAAGACTAATCACATTGTAGCAATCGGAGAATGGATCCGTGGACCAATGCAACGATAAATTGGAGCTCATCTTGGCGGCCTTTCCACTGTTGTTTGACTTGTTCTTTCATCTCAAAAATTTGTTTACGTTGAAAAAATAGTGTGTTGTATGCAGGCTATGGATATTTCGATTTAACGAGCTGGAGGAGACATGGGTACATCATAGGGCATGGAGACGTGGGAGAAAGCAGGTCCCCATGAAGAGAGCTGTTCCTAATACTGTTTGGATAAGATCTCACTTTTATTGAATTAACATGATTTTTGGAGTTGGTGATTCTTGTTTACTGACGAAACAGGTTTTTAGCAGTCGTCGCAAAGCTCGTTGCTGATGAACAAGTCCTGGACTTTCTAAATTCTTGGGGGTTATTACATAAATAGAAACAGTTACATGGTATAATTAAAACCTTGCTAGTTTGAGTGAAATAAATAGCAACACCAATAAGATATGAAGGATAGAATCAATATTTGTCACAATGTTCCTCAAAATCGTGCTTTACCTTACTACAATAAGATTGAACTAAATAGAATGGTATAATTAGTACACTGAAATATTGACACCTCCAAGGACACTCATGGTCAAGTCGGAACTCAATGCTGGAGGGTATTCTGCAATTCCATCGCTAGCTAAATTAGAGAATTCTTGCAACATCCTAACCACAACGTATGACACTTCAGTCAATGCAAACTGTTGACCCAAACATACGCGAGGTCCACCGTTGAACGGTAAGAAAGCCCAGCCCAATTTCTTCACCAGCTCCTCAAACCATCTCTCTGGTTTAAATACCTCAGCATCTTTTCCGTAGTATGCTGGATCCCTTTGCACCGCATAAACAGAATATATGGTGTTTTGGCCTTTTCTTATTAATATAGGCTTGGAGCCATCTGGTCCACCACCTCTTGGCAATGTAGTATCTCTTGTTGCGACTCTAAAGTTTTGGGGCACAGCTGGGTACATTCTCAAGGTTTCGTTCACAAATGCCTTCAAGTATTCACATCTCTTAAGCGACTCGAACGTGATTTCATCGATACGGGAGTCCTTACCTCTACCAAACTTCTCCTCAATTTCATCCTTTAACTTGGCTAAGATTTCTGGGTTCCTTGAGAGTTCTAGGGTTGCAAACGACAATACACCTGCCGTGGTGTCTCTACCTGCGATCAATATGTTCAATAATTGATCTCTTATAACCTTTGGGTTTCTCGTCTGCTTGACCAATTCGTACAAGAACACATAACTATTATTCGATTTCTCTTCTAGCTCCTCTGGGGTCAATTGAAGGGCATAGTTGACATAAGTATCAGCGAACTTGTGGACCTTTGAATTTGAATCTCTAAATTTCTTTGAATTCAATAGGAAGTAGAACCTTTGCATCAATGCTCTGACAGACAAGTAATATCTGGAATAGTTGAAGGACTCAGCGAACTCGTCCTTGCTTTCAATAAATGAAGAGCCAATTCTACTTGATTTGACGGTGCCATCATCCAAAGAACCAACAGTTTGATTAAATAAGAACTCAGTAGAATAATCCACTGTTAATCTGAAAAAGAGTTCTTGGATGTCAAATACTTGACCTTTATGTTTAGCGACGTGAAGAGCAAACAACTTGAAATGAGGCTCCAAAAGCTTGACATGACCGATTTGTTCACGAGCAAATTGAGGTCGTAACATGGCCCTTGAGTGCTTCCAACCTTCTCCGTCCAAGGTGAATATGCCATCACCCAACAAAGGGAAGAACTGTTGATGTCTGAACCCAAGAGCAAAATCGGAGAACTGGGTAGCCAACAATGCCTTGATGTTCTCTGGATCTTTTGTATTGACGATCTCCTTACCAAGTAAATATAACTTAATAGTTTTAGCACTTGGGTCCGACAAGGCGTAGAATCTTTCAGCATTGAATTGGATCAATTCACCTTTCTCCTTCTTTTCCCTTAAAGTTCTCCAAATCTTGAAGCCATAGTAGCCATCAGACTCAATGAACTGTACGGTTGCAGCACCTAGCTTCATTTTAATGTATATTGCCGTGAGATGTCCATAAACTAAGTAAAATGCGGCTATCAACCCAATTACACTATACCAGTGTGTGAAGGAGTCTAAATTTAACACAGTCGACATAATTTAGTAGCACGACCTATAGTGATCGTCTTACGGTAGGCCTGGAGGGGGGGGGGGGCCTCAAAAGTATTTATACTCCGATACAAATTTCTCATATGCCAGTACAGGTAGATAAAGAATCAGAGTCACCACTGTGCACGTCACGAAGGTTCTGAAATAGGTGTTGAGGATAATTTCCTTTTTAAGGGTCCCCACCTAGTATACCATTAGTTGCTGGAGACATTCGTATGTCGAGCTCTTTTGTTGTAGCTTTAAGCAAATGAGGCCATCTGGATGTTGGAGAGCTTTTTTAACCGTTTCCCATGCCATGACATCAAGCAACAGTTCAACTTGCACTGAAAGAAAGTTTGTTGTTTATGGTGTGAAGTGCTTGGTGCCTCAACGAATGGTTTCCGTGTTGGGATAATGCACGGCTGCAAAAATGCTTAGCTTATGCGTAGTTGTTGTTGCGTATCTGCAAGTTCCGGGGTTTGCAGATGAGAAAGTTCGTTAGCAATGAATGATTGGGGCTAGGGTACCAGACGGGATGGATGGGGAAGCGATATTGCGCGATAGGGTGTGAAATAGGGTAGTGAAATAGGGTAGTGAAATAGAGTGCCTTGGAAGAGAGTGACCTGGCTGTATGTAAGAAAGCACGAAGCGAGAAAGCAGACTCACAGGGGCTGCAAGCACTGTTTAGAAGCACACGAACAAACTGCTCACCTATTTAAGGCTGAGGTGAAAAATCACCTTCAATTGAACACTCCCGTTGTGCTAAAGTGTGCCTCCAGTGTGTGCGAGGGATTCTGAAAATGATTTGAGGGATTATGAATGCTTTGTCAATGAACACAATGGCTTGAGCAGTGGAGCTGCACTGATCATAATTATCAAGAAAGTGGTTTGAGAGCCATGCTCGTAAACGGACAGTTCATTATTCTCTTTATCGTAGTTCATTGCACTTCTCGAGTAAGAGACGGGAAGAACGACAAGCAAGTCTAGGCCGATGGGGTTAATAAGGATTCTCAGTCTCTTCGAACTGTTGCAAGCGATGAAACTAGGATTAGCTTTATGATAGGCTCTCTTCGCTTAGTGTATCTTATAACTTAAAGCAAGACAATGTTGCACATTTGTTCACTACATCACCTCATCATGTTTCTTAAAGCTTCCTCCGCATACGGTAGAGCCTTTCTACAGTATTCCGCTTCCACTTGAAGTCAAATCCTCAACCTTGCATCACACCAAGATGATAGTTAGTTAATGGTGCCACGACCGCACTGGGTCTGTCTTTCTACTGGTCTCTTGTTTAGTGCCTGTTGTCATTTCAGCTGTCACGCTTACCTAGCGTACCTCTAAGCTGACCATCGCACTACTACATTCCCATATCACCCTTAGACGGCTTCTCAAACTAGGGGTGGCACGGGCACTTTTATTTTTCGCAGCAATTTAACTCCAGCTACAGAGATACAAAGCTACAAGAACTGACTATTCTAACTATTAGATATGATTTATGTGCGGTATGAATATACTAAATATAGATGAGCCCTAAGTATAGGGAAATGATGGAGGAATAAATATTATAGAAAAGATTCCGAGAAACCTAAGCAACAACTGGACCGGCAGCTTGTACTTCAGCAGTAGCTTGGTCAGCGTACTTGTTGAAGTTTTCGTTGAACTTGCCAGCCAAAGAATTGATTTCCTTATTGAAGGAGTCAACACCCTCAGTCCAAGCGGTGGTTGGGTTCAAGATTTCGGATGGAACATTTGGACAAGACTTTGGAACACTCAAGTTGAAGGTTGGGAAAGTTTCGTACTCAACTTCACTTAATTCACCAGAGTGTATAGCATCCAAAATAGCTCTTGTGTATTTTAAGTTACATCTCTTACCACCTCTGGCAGCAGAAGCACCGACCCAACCGGTGTTCAATAACCAAGCCTTAGCTTTGAATTGGGAGATCTTGTCACTCAATTGTTGAGCGTACTTCATTGGATGCAAAACCAAGAATGGTTGACCGAAACAAGCTGAGAATGTAGCAATTGGTTCAGTGACACCTTCTTCGGTGCCGGCCATCTTGGAGGTGTAACCAGAGATAAAGTGGTACATAACTTGTTCGTTGGTCAATCTAGAAACAGGTGGCAAAACACCAGAGGCATCACATGTCAACAAGATAATGTTGGTTGGGTGGACATCAGCCAAACATGGGATCTTAGCAGATGGTATGAAATCAATTGGGTAAGCACATCTAGTGTTTTCAGTAATAGCAGATTCACTGTAATCAACAACTTTGGTAAGTGGATCGTAAGTAACATTTTCTAAAATTGCACCGAACTTAATAGAGTTGAAAATCTCTGGTTCCTTTTCCTTGGATAAATCCAAACACTTAGCGTAACAACCACCTTCAATATTGAAAACACCGTTGTCGGACCAACAATGCTCATCATCACCGATCAACTTTCTGTTTGGATCGGCAGAAAGAGTGGTCTTACCAGTACCGGAAAGACCGAAGAAAAGAGTAACATCACCCTTAGCATCACCTTGGTTACAAGAAGAGTGTAAAGTCAAAACTTGGTGCTTGATAGGCATCAAGTAGAACATAACAGTGAAAATACCCTTCTTCATTTCACCAGCGTATTCAGTACCCAAGATGACCATTTCCATAGCCTTGAAGTTAATTTCAACAGAGGTTGGAGAGGTCATACCCTTGGTGTGAACGTTAGCTGGGAATTGACCAGCGTTGTAAATGGTAAAGTCTGGTTCACCAAAGTTGGCTAATTCTTCTTCAGTTGGTCTAATCAACATATTAGTCATGAACAAAGCATGGTAAGCACGGGCACAGATAATTCTGACCTTGATTCTGTATCTTGGATCCCAACCGGCGAAAGCATCAACAACGAACAACTTTTCTCTAGTTCTCAAGTAATCCAAAGCTCTGGATCTAGAAATCTTCCAGGTTAATTCATCAACCTTCTTATTCACAGGTCCCCACCAAATGTTTTGGGTGGAGGTTTCTTCATCGACAATTCTCTTATCTTTTGGAGATCTACCGGTCTTCTTACCGGAGAAAGCCATTAAAGCACCAGTGGAAGAGATTGTGGTTCCCTTTTCTAATAAACCATCTTCATATAAGGTTGGAGGAGGAGAATTGTGACGGATGACAACTTCATCACGTAAAGATAATTGTTGTACTAATGGATCTTCAGTAGATTTTATCGTGGAGTGGCCACCGAAGTTAATACTTGATTCAACAGCTGTAGGAGGAGTCATTGTTAAATTATTTGATATAAGTTATAAGAATAGGAAATTCTAATGATGATTTCTATAAAAAAGTAGGTGCATTTAGTGGGGATTCGAGGGTATATTTATACTTCTTGTTGAACCTAATGCTCTGGACCTTCTGGATTTACTCACTCTCGGGGACAAGGATAATGCTCTTTGAGCAATTTCCCAAAAGTATGGGGTACGGAACTTCTAGGAGCACCCCAAATTTAACTATTGCAGTTTGGGTAATATGTACGTTTTTCTCGTCCCCGAACTTCTCCGTATTATATAACTGCTTATGTCATGTTGGCAGAACCTTTTCCCCGGGTTTCCGGCCTGATGGTAATTCTGACATTCTGGAGAGTGAAATTTAGTTGACATTTCATATAGGGATACCATTCAGTGCCTAAGCGGAACAAGTATCGGCTTATTATCATATAGATTGCCCTGTTTAATGTACAACTTCAGGCTCCCATATTTCAGAAGTCTACACAACTGGTGACCAGGTAAAGTTATGTCTTGATACTGACAAGTGAAATACTTTACTCTCCCAAGTATGCACGAGAAGATGCAGCTGCCACTTGGCCATTAGGTCTCCATTTTGTTGATTGAAGTTGGGAGTCACAGAAGCAAATGAAGGGCTACGAGTGGGTCATGCAAACAGGCTAATAATCCCTCAAGAATGAAAAGATCTGGTGGCTGGTACTGGAGGGGTGTAGGCATTTGAAAGTAAATTTTGTGTCGCAGTTAGGAACTAGCGAATTTTCGACATGAAAAACTCTTCGAATGTGGGGTATAAGGCGATTACGATCGGTTAAGGTTATATTGGGGCAGTTGGAGCAAGGTGTAGATGGAGGAGCTGAAGGGGCCGGAGTAGTTTTTTAGAGGTGGCAAAGAAATCAACAGCTGTAGGAGTAAAGATCTTGTCTAAGTGAAACTGTTATACCTGCTGCTAATGGTGTGTTTGTGACAGTTCTTGAATCTAGGTGCTCTGAAAGTCTGCAAGTTGGAGTCCCAGAGTCTTACAACGAATTAATTATATAAAAGTTACCCATTGACCTCCTTTTGTTCTGGATGCAAGCAACAATGATGCATAAACCCACTTAGCATTCCGAAATTATTCCTTGAAAGTCGTTGCGTGGTGGTCAGATATGCTTCCTAACAGTATGGTTGCAATTCCACAGTATCACCTTGATTTCTCCAACATTTGCAGTATTTCTTATCTCTAGGCAATGTTTCAGTCTCGAACTGATGTCCTCTATCTTGTCATTTCAACAAGCCAAAGGAAGGTGAAAATGGCCTGTGCTAATTAAATTAAATCTATCTCTAAATTTGCAGCACTCTCTTTTTGCACCCAGCTCTAAATTGCACCAACGGGAAATAGATCACATACCGTCAATATGCTGCTGTATAGGAAATTACCTTTAGAAATGGTGCCAGGGTGGCTAGTCTTTAGAATTGGTTTTTAGGTTGGTTGATTGAGTTTGCAACCTGGAACCATCCGTCTAGTACGTTCGACCTGAACTGCAAGTCTCAGCATCTCTGGTTGCACTTGTCCACTAACGAACATCCCGGAACACCTCCGGTAAGAATAACAAGTACACCTACATAAGTGTGAAAGACTCAACAAAAGATCGGTAGTTTTGAGCCATTGAATGTTCAGCCAACGACGTAAGAGCCTCTTCCTTAGTGGTGCCAACTCGAAGGGTACTCGGGGATTATCGGAGAGACTTCTATTGCACCTCCAAATTTGGAATGGGGTTGCAAATTCCAGAATGAATGCTCAGCTTTCAGCTAGTAGCTGAAAGTGTTGATTCTTTTGATTACCAGAGTTGTCATTGCAAGCTATTAGCAAGAGATTCGTTTCACATCCGCTGTTTCTAATACTCCTGTTTTGAGTTTCGAGTACTAGCAACACTCAATAACACTTTTGACTCCCCGTTCCCTGGGGGTAATTTCTATCGCCGTTAGAGTGCAAGTATCACAAGAGGTGGGGGTGCTTAATAATTCAACATGCTAAAACACCTCTTACTTTCCAACGCGCTAACTGGTTACGAGATGTTGACAGCCAAATGCTTGCCTTCCGTATAGTTTTACTTAATTGGAGTTTATTCATATTTTAAACAAAAGGTACTAAAACTTGCAAAAATCACCAAAAGTGCTTGTTTTTGCACCCATCTTAATACGGAACTTAGCGAATCTGGGGTAAAATACAGTGAAGATCTAACTACCATAATAAAAATGCAAACATTCATTATAATACAAGTAAACTAATATAGTACAGAAAATATCATTTCATAAACGCACCGGCAGCATCGCTCTTCTTATCGAAATAATCATAGTAATACTTCCACTCATGGAACCCAATGTCCTTTACCCCATTAATTGATTTATCATCATTAACACCAACCATAATACATTGATTCATCTGTGTCTCTCCGTCATTCAAGTTGGACTTGAGAAATGTGATTCCACTGCAAATCAACCCGTATTTAAAAATTTCAGTCAAGTTTGAGTACAGAGGGTCAATGACCGGTCCAATTATCCCACCAATTAGTGGAATGTCTTCGGAACGTCCTCCACTTCCACCAGGTGAACACTCATCTATGAAAGGATAAAACTTGGATAGTTGTGATTTGTTTGTGAAAAGCACTATACTTCCAATAACACTTTGGTTTGTGGGTTCTAATGCAATAATAATCTTAACACCCTGAGGAGAAGAATTTGTGAGGTACTTAATGGCTTCCAAGTATAAACTTCTCACTCGTTCCCTATCTTCAGGGCCTTCAGGGTTTTCTTCTTCGTTCAGCGCTGCTGCTCTCTCGATCAATTTCATTAATTTTTCTGGATCATTGCAGATGTCAAATCGAACACCAACAATCATAAGCTCTCGGAATATTTTTGTGGGCACCAGCCAGTTTTCTAAGTCGTTCAACACCATTATATGTTTCTTCGGAAGTATATCCGAGGTTGGCAAATCCCAGCCTACATTGTACATGAACGAGGCAACATTGCTGTTGTTTGGGTGATCTTGACGGCCTATTTGTAATGATTTCGAATCACTCAAAAAAAAATTGGAATTCTGTGGGAAAACAAACAATGGCAACGAACTACCCAAAGTGATTGTCTTACAATGTTTCTCCTTAATCAAATAACGCAATGCCCTTGCATGTAAATTCTTCCCAATACTTTGTAATCTCTTAGACTTATCGACTAATAGGTACATAATGGAGCCGTGACTGGATTCGTTGTTCTTTTTGTCACTGTCACCAGCTGCTCTATCGTCAACCCAAGTCAACACAATTCCGTATAAAACATTCAAAGACGAGTTTCTGACAACAAAATGCCTCTGAGAGTTGGCCGTTGATACAAGTAGTCCATATATCTTCCTATAGAATGGCTCATTTTGATAATTAATCCTATTGCCATTACCTCCAATGATCAGATCCGAATCCATTGTGTTGTTCTTCCACAATTTCACCAAACCAGACCAATCCCTATTTAAATCTAGCTCGTCGACTAACCATCTTCTCTTCGGGATAGAATTCCTGGTAAGTTTTGAAGGGTGTGAAGGGGTCAATTCAAACATTGAGCTTTCGTGATTTCTCTTTCTTTTCGGTTTTCCAATAAACTTTGCTTCACCAGGTATACATCCAACTGGTTCGCATTCTCCTAACAATACGTCAACCAATTTAGATAAGACGTTGTTGGTATAGTCATAGCAGCACAAGTATGCACTCCCAATACTCTTGTTGTAAAAGAAGTCGTAAGGTGAAGATGTGGCAATAACAACTAATGGTTTAGTAAGTTGGGAATACGTAGCTGAAGCGGCATTATTACTGAAGGAATTAGGATTAGCTCCACAAAGGATTGAAACATACTTTACAATACCGATTTGGTACATATTTCTAGTTGCTTCAGATGTCACAACAATAACAACCTTCGAATTTTCAATGAGGGATTCATGTAAGTTTGTCAAACCATTTGCAGTGTAAGTGGTATGCAACACATTATATGGTTTCTTCTGACTTAGCTTGTGGTTTGAAAGCAACTCTCCAAACTTTTGAAAAACTTCTTCACCCGTGTATAAATCCTTCTTTGGACTTACATGCGAATGTGAAGGATATATCGGATTTAATAAGGGTGTCAATAAAAGAATATTATCCAACTTCAAGTCCTCACCCGGTTTTGGCACCGTTATGAATTTATTAATTGGCAATGTGTCGTTGTAGTCTCGCACAAGAGTGATTGATTTTAGATATGCAGATTCCGATAACTTTTGATGTTTGAGCCATAACTCGGGATGCTCGTTTTTGAAGAGTTTAATGCCAGTTGAGCGTTGATGTAAAGCATTCTCAGGAGCAGATGACGAAGGAGAAGCAGTAGATGAGCTTTGTGATTCTGTTTCAGGAAGGCCTTCTGGGAATAATTCAGGCCAGGTGGGTAATCTTTTCTGAAGTCTTTCTATCCTTGCCAAACTTGCCAATATTATGTCTTCGTCAAGGTTACCGTTGGAAATTGCCTTCTGCATCGATTCCATAGCTTCGTTTTGTAGCGAGAGATCATGACATACCATTACCAAATCACATCCAGCGGATATTGCTAAGACAACACCTTGGCCCAAGCCGATAGAATGGTATAGAGCATCCATTTCAAGACATTCACTTATAACAAGCCCGTCAAATCCCATATCATGTCTCAATAATTGATTAATAAGTACTGGAGACAAGCAAGCGTGTGCCTCATCAGGACTAATCGTCGGAACACCGCAACCGGTCGCACTTATACCATCCAATAATCCCTCCTTAATGAGTCTTGCAAAAGGTAGGGTACTAAAACTCTTTATTTGCTCCAAGGAATCCCTTATCATTGGTAATTCCAATAAAGAATCGACAGATGCATTTCCAATTCCAGGGAAGTGTTTCCCCATTGTGAACAAGCCCCCGTCTTGCAATCCCTTAGCACACATAGAACCATATTTATAAACTTCTTCGATAGTTGTGCCAAAGCTTCGAACACTGACTAATTGATGAGACAATTTAGTAACCACGTCTAGTACAGGGCCCAAAATAATCAGAAATCCTATATTTTTCAACTCCAATCCAACTGCTTTGGAAATCTCGTATACTAACTCTGTATCTCCAGCAGCAGCCAAGGCCATAGCACTTGGGTATTGAGTTAAATATTCGGGGTCGAACAATGAATTCATCATTCCACCTTCTTCATCTACTGCAAACATTATAGGATACTTATAGTTTCCCTCTGTATATGCAATGCGTTGTAGATCTCTTATGAGATTAGTTATTTGAGCCACCGATTGTGAGTTCTTCTTCGATAATATTAATGTCGATACATGATGCTTAACAATCAATTGATATGCCTGCGGAGTTACAGTAGTACCTTGAAAACCACCGCACAATAGCTGACCAACGTAGAATGGCTGCATACCCAGCTCATTGTCGTCTAGTTTCGGGCTCGTTGGGCTAGTTAGGCTTTCCTCCGAAGTCATATTGAGCAGAATACTTCAGTTGTCTTGAGTATTATTTGTAATTTCACGAAATTGAAATTCTTGACACACAAAAAAATAAGACATCAAAAATGCGACAATGAATTCTCGAGATTAATATCAGATTACCCTCATTTTAGAAAAGGATTCTGATCAACTTGTCCTTCACGAGTCACGAATGACTTGGCCAGACAACCGCAATGGGCAT
Organism: Kodamaea suecica; assembly: GCA_030558315.1. Lineage (NCBI taxonomy): Eukaryota > Fungi > Ascomycota > Pichiomycetes > Serinales > Debaryomycetaceae > Kodamaea > Kodamaea suecica. Next base: position 204,771 of record JAJMSH010000013.1, read on the forward strand.
CAAGGGGTTATGGAAGATACTTGAGCCTGCTTTTGATAAAAGAATTACCATAGATGAGTTGGCTACCAACTTCTACGTGAATCACGGGAGGAACGTTCGCCTTGCCGTAGACGCGTACATGTTGATCTTCAGATCAAATTCGAACGTGGTAGACGTCAATTCCTACTCCATACAGACATTTATGTCGAAAGTGTTGTATTTTGTATCGTTAAATATCACATTTGTGGTGGTTTTCGATGGTAGGTTCAAACCAGCCAAGTTAAGGAATTCAAATGGAACGGGGCTTGATCTCAATACGTCTTCATACAAAGAGATCTACAAAGAGTTCAGTTTGTCCCTGAGTGATAATTACTCGGAGGTCGGAATAGCGGATGAAATTCAGCAATTCATTGGCTCCTTGAAAGACGAATTGCTGAAGAACAAGATCGATTGGTTGCAGGCACCTGGAGAAGGCGAGGCCCAATGTGCCTATCTTCAGAAATGGGGTATTGTCGATTTTGTAGTATCGGACGATGTTGATACTTTAGTCTTTGGATCCTCAAAGGTCTTGAGAAACCTTCGAAGAAGTGCGTTGGATGATGATAATGTAGGGACCAAGCCACATTATTACATAACTCCTGTTGATATGATAAAAGTGGAGTTACTAACTGGTTTATGTACTGATCGCTTGGTGTTCTTGTCTGTATTGGCTGGTGGAGATTATTCGAATGGCGCTGCTGGAATTGGCATCGAAAATGCAACCAAGATTGCAATTTGTGGAACCAAGTTCCACGATAACTTAATATCCTCGAAACTACATCCTAATACTCGAAAAAGGATTTTGAACATTCCTGATAACGTACCTCCACTTACTGATTTTGCAACTGAGTTTTCTAAATGCTTTCAAAAAAGTACGGCAGAAAATTATTTCAACATATCTTCAGATCAGTTATCGGATCGTTTGAACCTAAAAGCAAAGTTGGAAAGGTTAAATGATAAATTGAATTTTGAAATGAGCTTGCATTCAAGGAGAATATGCGGCAGATTATTAACACTTTCAACACAAATTGCCTTGAGTGATTATTTTAGTATTTTATACAAGTACCCCGTTGTGCACCCATATCTTTACAAGTTTCTCCCAGGTTCATTGAGCTGCGGAGAGTTGAAAGTGCATGATGATGATTTATCGCTTGTGTCAATACCGAATCATATCTCGCTCGATGTTCTTCGAATCAACCGGTCTAAGATTGTGGGAAAACTGCATGTTGAGTCTAAACATGTTAAGGGAGTCAGTGTAGCCTCACAGGTCTTCATTCGGCAAGAAAAGGTTGAGACCTCTATTTCAAGTGTAGTTGTTGATGAAAACTACAGTTGGTATCCACACCGAATTATCATTAAGCTATTGTACCCGCACTTTTATAATAAGCATGCAAGTATGCTTACTATTACGAAGGCGGACTTGAAGGATAATATCGAGTGTTTGATGATAAAGTACGACTTGGAAGCTTTGCGTCAAGTCTTTAAAAATTGGAAGAGAAAGCCAGATCCTAGCTCCAAGAAGGATATTGGCACTGATGTTGAAAACGACGAGATGCTTGTCACCGCAACCACTGAAATGAGTCCGGTGAGAACTCTGGCCAAACCATACGTGTGGCTTCCTAAAGTTTTGATAAAGCATGTCAATCAAAAGATTGTCGAAGAATTCGATTTGTCCCAAAGGGAAGAAAATCTGGAGACGGCTGAAGGACTGCTGAAGAGAAGAAAATTGTCTCCCAAAAAGCTAAGATACGCTCCGCAGAAGACAAACTTGTTCAGTTTCACCAATTTCCAGAGGGCTATAAGTAAGACCTCTCAGGTAAAATCGGCTCCTGTACTGCCTATAAAGTCCAAGTACTCTCCAAGAAAGCCTCCAGCTTTACCTAGAGCTCGCCTGAATATCGCCAGTATGCTTTCCAACACAAACGACTTTGTAACGGTGTTTAGCCTGCAACATAATTTCATTGAGGAAACGGGATGGACACAAGAGTCAAGCTCTTCAGAGTCGAAGAAGGAATCTCAAACGAAGTTGAAATCAGGTTTTAATGTACTGGAAATACCTGAACTACGTATCTCTAGGCTTTCGGACAGTTCTACAAATGACAAGCAATTGAGTTGTGATAGAGATGAATCTCCTACTAGAAGTTCTCCTAGAAGTTATACTACAGAGAGGAGCATGAAGATTAATCATTCCTCAATTGCAATATCAGACACTGAAGAAACTGAAGAAACTGAGGAGACGGATGAATTTAAAGACGAAGGGGATACGACAGTTTTGGAAGCAGCAGCCTTAATCACAAGACAGCAGCAGTCAAATGAACCCCGTCCAATAAGGCTACCCCGAACAGATAGTATCTTAGATGAAATAGCGGGCGAGGGCTACATTTCCGAATCATCGTTTTAGCTAAAGAGGTTATCAGCATAGAATGTCGTGCGTACAAATATGTCAAAATAGCGAGTGCATTCCATGAAATATGAAATAACTGTAGAGACCTGTAGACACACGACGAAACTGCAATATCGACACAGTCATGCCATCAAACGAGATAGGATTTACAGCTCCGGTGAAGAAGATCTTTGATCATTCCGATCTCCCCAATTTCAAGCGTTCAATTGGGTACCATAACTTGAAATCCACATTGGTACAGGTGATTGACAAAATCACAGGTGCAGCTGTTCCACCTTCGGTGCTTGATCTTTCGCTAGTTACTAGGAAACAATCTAGCAATTCAAGCGCTTCAGCAACAATGAGAGGACCCAGAAACCTGTTGAAAGGACCAGATGTGGTTGGTGAAGAACATATGCATGTACCGTTGGATGATACCGACATACCGACCCCAAACTTCTCTGGAGTCCTTAAAGTGTTTTCACATTTAAACAAACTCATTGATGAAACCCCACCATTGGAAGGGCCTCGGAGGTTTGGGAATCTAGCGTGCAGAACTTGGCACGATAAAGCGATTGCTAGTATGGAATCAACTTTAAATGAAAATCTAGTGTTGCAGAAGGACTTTAAAGACGGAAAGGATTACTTCAAGGAGTTGCAATACTACATTTTGAATTCGTATGGGTCTCAGTTGAGATTGGATTATGGAACTGGCCATGAACTTGCATTCTTGGCCTTCGTGGGTGGACTCTTCAAGTACAAAGTACTCGAGTATGATCAAATTACTGGCACTCAAATTCTCACTATATTTTCTAAGTATTATGATCTTGCGAGGCGATTGATATTGGTGTATAATTTGGAGCCGGCTGGTTCACATGGTGTATGGGGACTTGATGATCATTTCCATTTGATATACATACTAGGCGCAGCACAGTTTAACTCGAATATGTCCGCTCCACCTGTCTCACAAGGTCTTTCCAGCAATAGCATAAACACGTACAAGGGCAGTAACTTGTACGTAAATGCAATAGCATTTATTTTCAAAATTAAGCTGGGTCCCTTTAATGAACATTCGCCAATATTATATGACATCCATGCCAATGTGACACAATGGTCAAAGGTTTTACAAGGTTTATTGAAGATGTACGAAGTTGAAGTATTGGGGAAATTCCCTGTAATTCAACACTTCTGGTTTGGCACGTCGTTATTCCCTTGGAGGGATTTCGAAACTAATGCTGACTTGCCTGTTAGCAAAAGAGATGACGTTCAAGATGATGGCGAAGCGATTGGATTTTTGAATGGATCCAGAGGAGTTAACACTACCAAAGCGAATATTTCGATGACTGGAGCTCCTTGGGCAATGAAAAAACAATCTCACACTACATCGACATTGAGACCAAACCTCCTAGGCAGGCCTGAAAGAGGTTAGTGGATTCTCTAATTATTATATTTACTTTTCTACTGGCAGGTATTTAATAAAATTTTCATTATCAACTGTAAAGTCCACGTTTACACAGCAACAGATCTGGTATTTCTAAATGTAAAGGATGAACGACAAAGTGGACAAGTGCTACTACCAGAACTCTTAAACCATTTGTAAAGACAAGCAGCATGGAACTTGTTTGAACATGTTGGACAATTCTTAGAAGGTAAGGAGAGGTCCTGGTGCAAGATTGAATAGCAAATGGCGCATTCTTCAAACCCGGAGAAATGGAGGTTGACGTTCTTATTAAAAACTTCAATTGCATCCATTATGGAGCCATTCGCTAACGAAATGACACGTTGAGACGCTAACAACCACGCTTTCCATTGGTTTTCCTTTACACCAAGACGCAAAGGACCGTCAACAATCACATTATTGAGGGGGTAGTTGAAGGGAACTTTTATAACCATTTCCATAGTTTGTTCGTCAATAATATAGGTTGACTTGATCTCGTTAGTTATTGAGTTGACTTTGATAGTTAAATTTTCGTCCTTACTCTCCACCTTATCTTTCACTGCAGTTACCTCACTTAAGAGTTTAGTCACCAAGAGTGGAGACACAAATTTGATGGAGAACTTCTCAATCTTCTGCTTCAATTGAAGATCACGAATTTCGTTAAACCAAGTTTGAATGTTAGAGCCTAAGAACCTAAAGGATAAATAATACAAATGTATTAACAAGAATTTAAGTTCAAACTCAAAATCTTCTCCAGGACATCCTTCACTTGCGTCATAAGTTTTGATCAAGTTTTGTTCAGGTTTAATAGTTTGCCCTACTTTACCCACAGTCAACCTTTGCAAAAACTTGACGTCTGTGACTTCAACTTGTTCAAAGATATAGTTCAATAGTATTTCAATGGAATTCGTTTCCTTAAATTGCGAGAGATACTCTGAACGCATCGAGTATGTTATGTCTTCGAAATGTGAGAAGATCAAACACCAACTCCAGAGGTAAGTACTAACAGAATGGAAAGTACCAAGTTCTATTTCTTCAGGGTATCCGATGTCTATGTTCTTAAGTAAGATCTCTGGCAACTTTGCTTGAATTTCGTTATTTTCAGTATTTGAAGGTTTTTGCAACTGATATTCAACAACAAAGTCCTGTTGATTGGCAACAATCAACCTGTGTAAGGTTGAAACCGCAATTCTTTGCAAAGGGACAAAGTCATATGACACTAAGGAATAGAAATCCTCTATCTTCTCATTCAATACCTTTTTTGAGAAGTCAATGGTATGATAAACTCGGCTTACCAAATCGTGAGTCAAAAAGATTGCCTGGTTCTGTACTTGCAAGTCTAGCGCAACAACGTCCTTACTAACAATCAAATCTAATAGCTCTTCATAGATTTCATTCTTCGAGTCATCCCAATCTTCGCTTGGGTGAGTCTTAGATAATTTACGTACAGTATTAAGCAACTTAATGGTGAAGTATCTAAGACTTCGGCGATCATGCTCGACGTGGCATGTGCTCAAGTTATCGCTAATTAATTGAACAGCCAATTCCCAAGTTTTTCCAGGAACTTCTGACTGGCTAAGAATCAATTCATTTAAAAATCTTGCAATTTGAACTCTCATGACAATAAATTCATCATTGTAGGCAAGATCAGATTCTAACCAACTCGCAATTTGGTTTATCACCATTGCCAATCTGTGAGCTGGGATAATTTCATATGGTTCGTCAGAATAGAAGAAGTTGGTAGTCAATGTAAGCCATTGTAAACCAAGGGTTAATATATCAGACTCCTTTCTAGCTCCAAGTATTTCTGCTGCTGCAAAATTACGAATTCTGTCAAATTTTGAAGACATATTGAAGAATTTAGAGGTGCTGAGAAGGAATACTGAAAGCAAAAGAGGAGTTTTTGCCAACTTATTGAAATTGATTTGAGCTTCTTCGAAATTTGCCAATGAAAGAGGGCCAAATTTAATATCAAGAATATGCTTCAAAGACCTAGCAGCATATCCCAGGACTTCACCTTTTTCAATTATTTTCTGAGTTAACTTCGAAATGACTGTTAAATTCAGCACCTGATCTGTTGATTCGACATCAATGGTGGATAATATAGAATCCAAAGATAAATCTTCAAGAGCATTCATGAAGCTAGCGTGAAGACTTACTTTTATCTGAAGTACTGCTTCAGAATCAATTACTTTATACTTCGATTCAAGAAAAAGATAGTCATCTAAGTACTCGCTTATGAAAGCTGTCAATAATGTCAAATCATTGTTTTCAACTTGGGCCAAAATATCAATAACAAATTTACCATATGTAACGATATTAGAATCTAAGCTCGAATTACCATTTGTTGAAACCAAGTAATTATTCTGCTGGAGTGGATTCGAGATGGCCAAGTCGTCCCTTGAAACGTCCTGTACTTGAGCACTCAAGTTTGAGATAATGCTCTCAAGTAACTCGGGTCTTCCTTTCAAAAAGACACCAATTCCAGAGAAATCAGTGGCATGGGTGGAGGAACGAATAAACTCCAAGATCGATTTTTCCAATAACTCATTATTTTTGAATTTCAGAAGGAAGTCAATGACATAGCCCTTATTCGTGAAATTCAATGCCACTTGCAAAATTTCTTTGATGTGCTCATTCTTTTCCAATTCTTTTGCATCAGAGGTATTCTTTGAAATTTCCTTAATAAATCTTAACGAACCTTCTTCAGAATTGGTTGATGATTCTAGTACGTTTTCTAGTATTTCAGACCTGTCCACAAATTTGTAAATTAATTTCGATTCGACTTCAGACATCTGATCCTTTTTCGATAACTCAACTAAGTAATTTGATATGTCCTTTAACTTCTCATCATTTATGAAGCTATGCACGTTTAGCAAGAAGGATGGTAATTTGGATGGATGAACTTTGCTAAGTTCCAAGTAAAAGTCATCAATTACTTGTGAAAGATCTAGCTTATTATTAGTCAAGACAACAAATTCAGCAAATAAGTCCAATACTGGGTCCAAAAAATCTTCATTTAAATAGCTTGGGAGAGACTCCAAAAAAACTTCGAGCTCAGAAGGGATGGCCCCGTTGAGCGTAAGATACTTTGAAATGAACAGGAACGCTAATTGAGGTCTTTCCAAAGACGAGTCTTCTTCAAGCTTTGTCGTAATGTCAGTAATAACTGATTTAGTCACTTCTTGTAAACTCAAGCGCTTGAGAATGTTGATATAAGAGTTGAATACCGATTCTGAAGTAGATTCGAAAATAAAACTTGTTACTGTTAACTTTTGATCATCTTTCTCAATAAGTTTGACCAACTCAACATTGATATCTTCAAAGAATGTCGAAGAGACAAATTTCTTCAAATTTGTGGAGATAGTAGAATAAATATTCTCTTGAGAGACTTTTTCATTTAACCTTATTACCCCCTTTGAAACTGAGTCTAAAATCGAATAAAATGTTAGTTTGAGCACGCCCTCAAGGTCATTCTTAAGCTCAACATTAAATAAAGCGTATACTTGTAAGGTACAAATAATGCATTTGTCCTTCTCTCTTATTGTCCTTAATGACTTGAGTTGCTTGCAAAATATCTTAATTAGTATGGATTGTGCATCCTCCAAGTCAGCGAAATCAATGAATTCATCATCTTCGGCAAATTTAAGCTTCTGAACTGCCAGAAAGAAGCCAAAAATGTACTCATAATACGAATCATCCAGGTTGCAGTAGCCCATCCTAAGATAGTCAATTACGCGCAGATAGCTCTTGTTTCCAGCAAGTTGCCAGAAGTTTTTCTTAATCTTGAGTGACTTGATATTGTCCAAGGAAGAAAATTCCGTAACAGTATTTAATGTGTCCCAAAATTGTATGATAACGTTCGAGTATAGTATGCCTGGAGTTGCGGACTTATTGCTGGACTTTAACTTTACGTTCTTAACGAACTTTTTAGCAATAGATTTGAATATGCCTTTAGAATCACTCAAACTCATAATGAAATCGTTAGGAATATTACTTTCATCATCCTTTTTAGCAAATAGAGTCTTGATTAGTACAAGCAACGTTTTGAAAAGTAGCAAGTTCAAAGTACTTTCTGCAATAGAAGTGCCTAAGTAATCCCATATAGTATCTGAAGTTAGGATAGCCTCTAGTTGAGCTATCCCTTCTGCTTTTTCCTTCAAATTCAAGGTACCATTGTTAAATAAACCTATTATTTTGATCAACATCGAAAGACAGCCGTTTAATACTCTTTCATATTTCGCCAACGAGTCAACCTCCTTAGTATACCTTCTATCTGATATACTTTCGTGAGTTTCTAAAGATATGACGGTTACTATGAAGTTCAAGATTTGATCATAGAATATAACCCACACTTTATCGATTCTCTCCTTATCGTTTTGGAAACTATCCAAAAAGGATCTATAAGTGGCAGTAGCAACAACCTTATCGCTGTCAAACAATCCAAGGACCCAAACTGGAAGAGAGCTTTTCAAGTATTTTGAATATGTCCTGCCCCCAACTACCAGAAGGAACTTGGCTTGTACTTGATGCGACAAGACCCTGACAGTTCTAGAGTTTTCAGTTGCTAGCTTGGGATATAACTGAACCCATGATATAATCGTGAGGTCATTTTGAAACGACGCTTCATTTTCCTTATCACCAAGCGATTCCAATAGATCATTTAGCGATTTCTCTTTGGTAATAGAATCCTTCTTCAACAATGATTTGAAGTAGACGGCTATATTAGCATCCTGTATGATGTTGGGATTGGGTAAAGCCGTGAAATAGTTCAAAGTAACTGAATACCCATCGTATCCCAAGTCTCCAGTTGCTTGTTGATAGCTCATTACGGAGTTACCAAGCTGATTATTGGTAAAGAGCCTTCATTCAAGCTTTTCACCTCTCTAATTTTTCCACTAATTTTTTGCCTCTTTCCACGAAGAATTGATTTGGTCGCAGGACGAATCGACTGAATTTGGGTCGAAGTTGCAGCAAGTTCAAGACCCAGTGCTGGAGCATTTTATTGATGGAAAGTGTAAGTTTAGGTAACTGACTGTCAGGAGTCTTTCAATATGACACTTTCTGTCATGGTAATTGTGGTTGAGTGGTTGTTCACCTCAATTCAATACTATCAATTAGAATTATTATATCGGATTATAAAATAAATATATACAACGCAGCATTAGTTAGATTATGTTACCGCGTTCTCATATTGTCCAACTCGAGCAATTGAAGTAAATTGTTGTGTTCATTCAAACTAAGAGGAACATGTATATTTTGCGAGCTCTCTAAAATGCAAGTCCTGGTATGAACCAACCCTTCAATTCAATTCATATTTACTAGCCACTTGATCTAATTCACATTCTATCAGCTTCTGGACTGAATTCTGAACATTTGCGAGTGGGTACTGCTGGTGCCTATAATGCATGTCTCACATAAGTAGACCATGTATTCTTAAACCTTCTGCCTCAAGACAGTATAATATTTTTGGTCGAAGGCAGCAGAATGCGTGCTTTGAAGCAAAGCAAATCATTGCCATTCATTCAGGGTCGGGAGAGCTCCGTGGTCAGTGAAATTGCAAAATATTCTAAAAGAGGAAGTTTGCAACGTACAGAGATTCCTGAAAGAATTTCTAGCATTATACTCCATTTCACTCTAATTTAATCAGAGCCTAGAGCCAATGCAGGTGTATCGTCCATTAATATCAAAACCATATTAGACTTTGACGTTCTGTTGGGAATCAATGAGACTTCTATAAAATTCCTTCACAACAGGAGAAACCCGTACTCTTTCCGCAGAGAAGTTGGAAATTTCTAAGCTTTCCTTGTTTGTAGCTCTTGAAAGAGCAACATATGTTTGACCAATTTCAAAGATTTTCTTCAAGTCAATTTTCAATCTATTTATGGTTTGACCTTGAGCCTTATGGATAGACATTGCCCACGAGAGAAGCAAGGGCAATTGAGCTCTAGTCAATTTATTTTCATTTTCTCCAGATGGCAGGTTGGACTTACCAATCTCAATTGAGAAGTCATGTCTCGGGACAATAACAACGTTATCCTCGCCATTTTGAATAAAATTAATTACAGGGAGTATCAGTTCAGCAGATTCTCGAGCAGCTATTTGACATAATCTATCAAACACTGCAACTCTTCCATCAGGCACTTTTGAATACCTTTGAGTTTCTTCACTTGTCCATCCCTGAACATTTCCAATTCTTGTTGAAATAAGTCTCATTTCATCTAGGACTTGTAGATCGTGTATATCAACAAACCCATAGTACTCAAAAACGGAGGCCCAAAGATTCTCTGTCAAGAAGCAAATAACAGTACCCACAGAGCCATTAACTAGCTGATCTGAAGAATTGATCAAATGCATTACTTGAGCACCTTCTTTTAGCTCAAGGATTTCTTCACACCTTAAGTTATCCAATTGTTTCTTGGAGAATTCATTGACCGAGTTATCCATCGCTTTAAAAACCACTAACTTTGAGTCCAATTGCAGGAGCCTTTGCGAATTTGCCTGCTTGACTTCAAATCTAGTAGGATATAACTCTGTTGGTTCAATACCATCGGTATAATGTACTTTCCTGCATAATTTTGTAAACTCAGTAACCATTCTTGAATCAAGCTCACCATGACGCAAGGCATTTAACATGTCTACCAATTGTGAATCTCCTTTCTGTCTAAATACGGTTGTCAACACGATGGTTTGATTAATTATGGATTTCCAAGCTTCAGTCTCGAAGCAAAACTTCGTTCTAATGGTACCGTCTCCAATAGGAGGTAGTTGGAAGAAATCACCACAGCAAATCATCTGGATGCCACCAAATGGTTTATTCTTATTTCTCAATAGCTTTGCTAGTTCATTTATCTTGTGGAATAATAACCCATCGATCATTGAAATTTCATCAATAACCAATACTTTCAATGATTCCCATCTTCGCAAAAGGAGAGTATTACTTCTTATCTTCTTTGACATTTCCAATGGACTATTTTTGCCTAAACCTATACCCAAGAACTTATGAATAGTTTGGCCTGAGATGTTGCAGGCAGCCATCCCTGTCGATGCCGTAATACCAACATTATCACCATATAGATGTCTCAATTTCTTCACCACGTACCTCAAAACTACGGATTTACCTGTTCCGGCACTCCCCGTGAAGAAAACATTTTGTCTATCTTGGACAATTGCCTTCACCACCTTCATTTGTTCATCACTTAAGGATTCGTCGTCTTTTTTGGCCTTGGAGGGGACATTGGTGAAGCTAGCAATTCTTGCAGCTTTACGTGCCAGTCCAGTCATACTATCGAATAAGTCTTCGGAATTAGATCTTTTCAATCCAAATTGCTTTAAGGATTGTAGTTTGGATATGGAATTATAACGAACATCTATTATATCATCATTGATATTGATTGATTCTCTTTTCACCTTAGCTTTCAAAGTTGGTTTAGTTTGGAAGGTTTTATTGATTCTAGGGTTTCTGAAATTGTTCGTTTCCATTCCCTCGAAGGAGGAGTCTGGGCTTGATAAATCATCAGCAAAGCCTGAGCTGGCACTGAAGGTCTTCGACAAACTGGAACTGGAACGCGTTAGTTCTGGTTTGCTAGAACTAGTATAGTTAGCAGAGAGTTCCGAGTTCGTGCGTGTTGCCGATTTCACAGCAAAGAAATTGGAAATGGAGCTCTGCCTCTTGTCATTTCCAGACTTCCGTACCTTTGGTTGTCTGAAAGACATTGGAAGAATTGATGTTGGGATACGTTGTGGTAATTTAGCGGTGACAATTTTGGTCCAGAAAGAAAAACACCGGTGCGCGTAGAGTGGATTTAGGGACGCGTTTTGCATGCAGTGAGGACTGGCGAAGGTGCCATGGGAGGTGAGGTGAGGAGTGGTATAGAGGGGTCTTGCAGATGGCAGGTGGAAGTGGGACAGTAAGGCAGCAATATGTTCGATTTCAAATGGATGTTAAGAACTTTTGATTTAGCTAGGAGTTGGGGGCCATTGATCGGTGTTAGTGGCTTGTATTGCATGTCTACACCATGTACAGTAAATAGAGACATCAGATGCATTGTTAGTAGAATATTCTAGTTAAATGGGTTGTAACATCTTGAATTGGAGATTAGAGCTTTTCAAAAGGAAATATGTAGCAATGATACAGATCCCTTGAAGGTGAATGGAAGTGTACTGTGCTTGTAATCGGGTTTGGTAATAGTGAGAACCAATTGATATAGGGCGAAACAATATCGTTCGAAGCACTGCAAAGGGATTAAAACCGAAGATTCCTAACTAACCGTGCATAATTTAGCAGATGAAATAGTTACACCTCTGATATAGGGTTTTGTCTGATTACAGGGGAAGTGAAGATATCAGCTTTTGACTTTAAAGTTTATTTTGGGAGAGACTTCTCAGCCTTTTGTAGAGTGAGTGCGTATGGGGTTTGGGAGAACGAATGCAGAGTGGAAGGATGTGGAGTGGAAAGAAGGGCGTGAAGTGTTAGAAGAAGGAACTGGGGTGCGGGCTGAGTGTCGGTGGATGTATGCGTACCTTGGTATAAGTGCAGATGGCACGAAGTCTGCATCAAGGACATCATTGAGATGTCTGCATCAAAGACAGCAATGAGATGTCTACAAGTTTAGGAATACGATATTGGAAGCATTTAGAGTTATAGAGGTATCGTACGAGGAGGATAGTATGGTCTATGGTTGAGAACACTCTAAGTTGTTTATTGGAATTGGACAAGTTGCTTCTTGTTCCGTGAATGCAGACTTTGAAGGAGCTATTGTCGAACAGGTACATGCATCAATTGGACCCCGTACTAATACAAACACAACTGCACTAAAAACTTCAGCAGGAAGTGCACGTCCAAGTCATACAGCATGTACGCCTTTGCCTGGCAATTGTGTTGCTACCCAATTGCTCTCTCATCATTATTGATTGCTCTCCCACCGTTGCACCTGCCAACTTGAAACCTCTACGACCTCACTAACCCGCCTCAACTCCAGCACCGACTTACGACTATCGTCGCCATGCAGCCAACAACCAGCCCACAATTCAAGCATTTCTCCTAGGACAGCCCATTGAAAAGATTAATATCATTTTATTCATCATCAAGTCAATTCTCACTTATCACCTGCCACCTATCCAAACTACATCTCAACCCATGACCTCAAACTACTCTCTCTGAATCAAGTATACATTATCGCATGCCAGTCATTTCTGTCCCTGGAATTAGCCTTCTAAACGAAAATCAGACACACAATTACGCCCGTACTTCAGTACTCAAGAGGTAAAACGCGACACTGACATGAAGCAAGAGCGTTGATTGAGCCCAAGACAACTGCACGCAGAGAGAAGACCTAATGAGTGAGCCCCTGATTAACACGAATTGACTGCCCTACATCGAAACGCCATCCACCTCCAAGATTCGTTCCGGCTTCGAGACTCCGTCCATTCTTGAGACTTCCTTCAAAGCTTGCTCCACTACTCTGAGGCGTTGGACGCATTGTCATTTTGATATAAAACCACTGCTCTGAAAATCACCCACAAACATCGAATTGAGAAAATCGATCTACTCTATTTTTATACACACGTATCTGCTTGTTCAGCAAGTTGGTTATAGTTGGTGTTAGCGTACAGAGATTGTAAAGCTGTGTATCAATTCACGGTAACTTAGTGATTAATCAATTAAGTTGTCCCCATCAACACAGAAAGTTAACTCGGTCTCCTGGCAACATTCACCCGTTTTCCTGGTGTTACCACAAGCACCATCCCATTAGAGATATCATTCAAGGGTGTCATCATTTACAGGCGTCATTCCAAATTGTTGCCATTTACAATATCTAAATCTTCACCAAAATTACCGTACAAGAACATCCCCATTAGTTTTGATAAACTGGCCACACCACCCAATTAGCGCAACCCTAGCCATTCCATCTACAATAGCGACCAAGATAAAATGAAAAATGGTTCAGATTCCGGTAATAAGAATATATTTACCAAAGGTATCAAAGGAATGAAGAAACTCTCCAAATCCACATCAATATTGAACTTTGATGAAAATGGACCTAGATCAAATTCACACTCTTCGACAAGTTCGAATTTGAGTGGGAAACAACACCCAGAACAAAACCTTGAAGACCAATTCCAAGCAATTGGCTATGACAACATGTCCACGGACTCGAAAGCACCTACCTTGGTCAAATACTTGCCTCCTACTTCGAAGACTAGTATTCAACTGCCTAGACAAGCATCTATTTCTACTCAACATTCACAATACTCCCAGGTTTCCCAGCATTCACAGACTTCTCAAAATTCTCAGTATTCCTACGCTTCTCAAAACTCCCAAGTCAACCAGCATCAATATCACCCTCATCAACCTTATCCTCCGTTGCCCCCGTTACCACAACAATTCATAAACGATTCTAGAAGAGATATGACAAATGAGTCCAGAAATGCCCAAAATGGAGACCAATATTATACCCATGGAAGAGGTTCTGATAGTGTATTGAGCTTTTCTTCTTTGGATCCAAATAACCCTTCGAATGACGAGTCTGACCAACTTTCAAAACGCGGTTTGAAATTCGTTGGTATGGGATTATCAAATGAAGATTTGACAAGATCTCACCCTCTATCTGCAGAGGAGTTGATGCCTCCTCCAGGGAAACCACTACCTCCTATTATTCAGGGAAACATGTACACACACGTGTATAACTCACCCTACTTAAACATGCAGCATCAAAGCCATTCGACATCTTCTTTGCCAGATGGTAACCTACCGTCACCGGTATCATTATCATCCCCTACTTCTCTCCTGCCTACAGGAGCACCCATATCCACATCAATCAAACATGCTCAAACATTGTCTTCTCTAAACACGAAACCAAAATCAACTTCGGTTAACAGATTGAAGTCCCCCGCTGTCTTGACAACATCCCCCAAAATGTCTTCGTTATCCGCGATTCAATCATTTGCGGCTTCCTCGTCCAAGATTTCCTCAAACCATTCCGTTCAATCGTTTGCTGCCGTTGCAAACTATATAAATCAGATGCCATCCCCAGAAATAGTTGATCAACTCTTTGAGAAGTTGTTATCTACAAGAGTATTCACTGACAAGGCAGTCAGGACTTTGAGAGAACAGCCTACAAAGAGAAAATGGGAATTGCTACTTCGTGAAAATGAGACGAACTCTGGGTTTGATTTACGAACTTTGACGAAGCAAGCTACATCGTCAGGTAATTGTGAACCACATTCCCCATATAATTATCAGAGTCATAGCCCACAATATCCATCCATGTACCATCATAATTCGAGGAGATATAGTAATTCGGAAAAGTCAGATATTGATGATCCTCCTGAATCACCTAAAGCAAAACAGTATTCAGCCATGAAGGCAATTGCTCGATTAAGTGGTGGTGTAGCTAAAATATCTACTTTTGATGAGTCCCTTTATGCCAAGCTGAAGAAGAAGTCTATTGATTCAAATGTTTCTAGTGAAAGTGAGTCTGGTTCATCTACTGTCAAAAAGCTGCAGAAAACTGAAGGTTCTCCCGAATGGTTTGTCACTCGAATCATGTCTAACAAGCTTACCTACAAAGAATATAAAAAGTTGGAGAAAAGATTGACTGAGAACAATATGTCCATCAAGTACGGCACGTTTTGGGCTGAAAAATTTGTGGGAGCCCAAGGTGAAACTGCATTATCAGTCATCTTATCAAGAGTCAATAAGAAGAGTATTAAATCTAATGATGAGTTTGATAAAGAATACATTATTGCCAAATGCTTAAAGATTATAATTAATATGGAAATGCAAGAGTATTGTGACAGTGACGACTCTTCATCCATAAAATCTGTTTCACAGAAGAATAAGGCACTTGTCATTAAGTCGATGATATATTCGTTAATTTCCCCAAGAATAGCAACTAGGATACTAGTAACTGAAGTTTTGATATTTTTATCATACTATAGGAATAATGAATTTCTTCCTGTTATCTTGGAAAGCATGGGAAATCTTCAGGACTTACACGGTGACTTTGTTAAGTTCCAACCTTGGCTCAACGCTCTAGAATTGGTTTTGGACCAATATTTTACTAGTGGAGATAGAATTGGTGGCGATAGCCATCTCAAGAATTACTCATTAACAACATTATTATTGATTAACTCGATTATTGTGGGAACCAAACAAATCAACAATCGTATTACCTTAAGACGAGAGTTCAACGATTCGAGATTGATTAAAGTGTTTGACAAATTGAGAGTTATTAATAATGATAGAATTAATGAAGAAATGGAGAACTATGAAGCATTTGCTGAAGAAGATTATAATGATTTCTTCAACAGAAGCAATAACTTGAAGGAGGGAACTCTTTCTGAGACTGAACCTGGAATGGATGACTTATACAACGATCTTAAGTCACAATTTCAAGATACAAATGGGCCTTCAGATGATGAATCTAGTGAAAATTATGTCAAATCCATATTCCAGAATCTTTTGATACTCAAGGAAAGTGAACGGTCTGAAACAGAAGTTAATAAACTACTTACATTGATTGACTCAGTCATGCAACATATAATTGCCGAATCATCCACCGTTGCATCTGACGCTAGTTCAGTATTGAACAGTTCGATTCAAAGGTTGATGGATAGAATGATCACGGATGATACAGCTAGAAGAGCTGTATTAGAAGCAAAAGAATTAGCAAAGAGCTTGAAGGTTATGGTAGAGGATAAGAAGCAATTAGAAATCGAAGCAAGTTTCGGCATGAATGAGACAGTTATTAATTTGAAGAAGGAAAACATTCTATCCTCTAACAAGATGGCTTCTCAAGAAAAGCATATCGGATCATTAAAACTTCAAATTAGACAGCTAGAAGAAGAAAAGAAAAAATTAATGCTCACTGCTCTGCAAGGTCCTGTTTCGAATAGCCTGGCAACTATGCTCGGATCCCCTGCCCTTAAAACTGACTCTGGATCAATGAGAAGTAATGATATGGTGCATGAATTGGAATCTGTGTTTTCTTCTAAGCAAGCATCCACACCACGAGTTATGGTAGATTTATCTAAAGACAACGCCTTTGAGAATTCAGATGAGTTATCTATTATTAAGGAAAGCAAGACAGGAGATTCAATATTCTCTAATGCTGATACTACACTCCAAAAGAATTTCAGAAACAGTGAAATTTCTGCCCCGATAAACAAGGGCCCGCAACGTTCTATTGATGTGGCCCACGAGGATGCAATTGTACTTTCTGAGAGGGATTCCTTTGTTAAGAGTGCTAATGTCGAAACTGAACCTCAAATCAAGCTGCATTCTGTAAAAGTTGAGACTCCTACCGCACCTTCAATTCCTTCGACAAGCATCAATGATAATTCAAAAGCATCAGAGATTAAGCCACCTCCGCCTCCACCTCCACCTCCACCTATGCCAGGATTCATGAATAACACAGCAAGGAATGGACCAGTTCTTCCTCCAGTCGCTCCTCCTTTACCTGCTTTTGCTAATATATTAGGTATACCTTCAGGCGCACCACCTCCTCCACCAATGCCTGCTTACTTGAATGGACTAGCAGGATTTCCTGGCCCACCTCCGCCTCCACCAATGCCTAATTTATTTGGACCTGGAGTCAAAACTCCTCTGAGAGTAAGATCTAACTCAAGCTTAGGAGATATAAACGAGAATGGGGCTGACACAACATCGATATTTAGTCACATGTCTAAGAATCATTCCTTAATGTCCTTGATCAGGCCGAAGACTAAATTGAAGCAAATGCATTGGGACAAGATCGAAGATATCAATGAAACTTTTTGGACAGACATTGAGCATGCCTCGTTATCTGATAAACTCCATGAGAAAGGTATTCTACTTGAAGTCGAAAAGGTGTTCGTTGCTAAATCTTCCACTATCAAGTTGAAGAAGGATGTTGATAGTTTGAACGGTGAAGATGTTGGACCGAAAACAAAGAAGATCAGCTATTTACCAAGAGACTTGGCCCAACTGTTTGGTATCAACTTACACATGTTTGCAAATCTTTCTGTTGCAGAATTGGTGTTGAAGGTATTACATTGTGATGAAGAAATCCTTGATAATTTTAGTGTTTTAGAGTTTTTTGGTAACGACTCGTTAACAGAAATCAGTGATTCTATATTGAGAGATTTTTCGCCTTATTCCTTGAATCTTGCTTTCCCGAATAAGAAGCCAACGAAGAATGCAAGAGAGTTAGAAAGAGCTGATAGAATATACCTTGAGATGTGCTTCAATTTGAAACATTATTGGAAGTCCAGATCCCGTGCTTTACTTTTGATTGAAACATACCAGAAAGACTACTTGGATTTGTTGAAGAAGTTGCAATTAATCGATGAAGCATGTAAAAACGTTCGAAAGTCAGACAGCTTAAGAAACGTATTAGGTGTGATTAGATCAGTTGGTAATTTCATGAATGATTATTCCAAGCAGGCTCTTGGGTTTAAGTTGGATACATTGCAAAGATTAAAATTTATGAAAGATGACACCAATTCAATGAACTTCTTACACTACATCGAAAAAATCATTAGAGTTACTTTCCCTGAATTTGGATCGTTTGTTGATGAATTGAGTTCCTTGAATTTCATTCAGAACATTTCGATTGAACAATTGGACAATGATTGTCATGAGTATGGAAGAATTATTCAAAATGTGTCTAGTTCCATTTCAATTGGAAATTTGAGCGATCCTTCTTTGTTACACCCAGAGGATAAAATACTTGAACGTGTTTCGGGCCCATTAGAAAACGCAAAGATAAAGAATTCATTATTACAGAATCATTTAAAAGGGACTCTTGTTGAATTCAATGGATTAATGGATTACTTTGGAGAGAGCTCAAAGGACCTGAATAGCCGTAACAATTTCTTTAACAAATTTGTGACATTTATCAATGAATTCAAGAAGGCACACGTTGAGAATATTCAAAGGGAAGAAGATCAGAGATCGTACGAGGCTAGAAAGAGAATGATTGAAGAATCTAGGCACACAATTAGACGAAGCAAGAAGAAAAGCGCTGATGATAGAGCTAAAAGTCCAAGAAAGAAGCAAGCGGACAAAAACTTATTTGAAAAGAAGAAAGATAATCTGTTAACTGGAGATCTGAAGGAAGCATCAATGGACAACTGCACAACCCCAGAAGAAGAGGTTCAAGAAGTTAATGAGGAAGACGAAGAAGAAGAAGAGGAGGAGGAGGAGGATGATGATAACAATGATGAGGAAGACGGATCTGGAAATACGTCCGATGGTGACAGTTCTACAGCTGTTATCGATAGTTTGTTGCAAAGGTTAAAATCGAGTACAGCTACGAATTCCACGTCATCTGCTCATGACCGAAGCAGCAAACATAGAAGAAGTAGAGCATTATCGTTTTATTCAACCATGTCCTTTGAAGAGATGCAAGTACAATCTAATGTAGGTGGTGGTGCCAGCGTTGCTGGTAATAGACCGCCTGCTGTTCCTAGGTTTAGCAAAGAATATGAAAGTGTGAATTCATTGAAGAGAAGAATGACTACAAGGAAGAGGCAGACAGAGAACAACACAGAGTACAAGGCCGATGAAATCATGATGAGAGCGCAAACAATGCTTCAACAATTAAGAGGAGAAAGTATTGTAAGTGCAGAACTGTTACAAGGATCTGATGATGGTGAGACACCTGAGATACTTGAGCAAGCTTGGTAATATATAATGGTTCAAAATATTTATATGTAAATTAATACACAAATTAGAATTTGCAACCATTGTAGGGAGCTGAATCTCGAAAAGGGGTGAAGCTTAGAATGACTTTCATATCTCTTTTTGACTCTGTTCAGCGACGGTTGGTAAAGAGGCCATTTCACATGCTGACTTCTCGCTGTACTTAGTTTCGACTCCGGTAGTTTTTTGTATGGAGGGGATCGAATGCATGTCAAACCGATAACAGAAAACTCGATATTGAGTTTTAATTAGATTGTTCGTTACTTCACTTTCTTCTATTAATTATGCTATTACATGGATAGCTCATTAAATTTCATTGGCTGTCAGAACATTTACCAGATTGAAAAATTATTTATGTTAGACAAGGATGCCACCAAAATTCGTCCAATGAACGGGGAATAAGGCGATGAGCTCTTAGAAAAATTTTTACTATCCTGTGAGTCACTGGAGTTCAGAGCGTAAAACTCCCAGTGGTTTTGACAGGTGTATAACTCAATAGGTGAATTAGAGAGGACATTTCTTAATTTTTTCGAATTTGGGGCTTTTATGTCGCATTTTTTACTAAAAGACTATAGGGCATCAGTCCCACAAGTTTCTTTTCCATTTGTAACAGTGCTTCACAAAGTGAAGTGTCTTGTATTATATTTATATAAACTCATTTCACCTACTTTTCAAGGCAAGCCAACGTTGTGTCTTTTTTGAAGTACTTGTTCCAGTTGTCTTCTAGTAAAGGTTTAATATTAAAGCCGTCTGAAACCTGAAACTTTTCACTTGTGAAGGAGAGATTTTTGCATCCATCTGATATTCAATAACCACCAAGACTAAAAATGTTGTCAAGATCCACAAGGAGCGTTGTGAAATGTTCATCCTTGTTACAGGGATCCAGATTCCAATTCCATACTTCAACAGTAAACTTGGATGCTGTTGTTGTTTCTGGTACTAAATTAGCTAAGACCATTAGACACAATATTGCTGAGAAGGTCATCGCATACAATAGAAGCAGTCATAGTGCTAAGATTGACGATCTGTTTGAAACATTCAAGTTCAGACCTGCTGTCACGATTATCCAAGTTGGTAATAGACCAGATTCTTCTGCATATGTCAGATCCAAGTTGAAGGCTGCCCAATCATCGAACATCACTTCGAATTTGCTCAAGTTAGATGAGAACATCACCCAAGAAGATTTGTTAGATGAAATTGAGAAGATTAACAATAACCCTAAAGTCAATGGTGTATTGATCCAATTGCCTTTGCCAAAACACATTGACGAAACCTTGGTTACAAACTCTGTTGCCACCATTAAAGACGTAGATGGGTTTGATCGTTATAATGTTGGTGAATTATCAAAGAAGGGTGGTAAACCTTTGTTTAAGCCGTGCACTCCAAATGGTATAATTGAATTGATTAAGACCACTGGAGTCACTTTACGTGGTAAAAATGCTGTTGTTATCGGTAGATCTGATATTGTTGGTACTCCAGTCGCTGCTATGTTGAAGAATGAAGATTGTACTGTAACAATTTGTCACCGTTACACTACTGATTTACCTAGTCTTGTAAAATCCGCTGATATTGTTGTTGCTGCTGTGGGTATTCCTGAATACGTCAAGGGAGACTGGATCAAAGAAGGTGCTGTTGTCATTGATGTTGGTATCAACTATAAAGATGATCCTACTGCTAAGAATGGTAAAAAATTAGTTGGTGATGTTGACTACGCTGAAATTGTCAAGAAGGCTTCTTTTGTCACACCTGTTCCAGGTGGTGTTGGCCCAATGACTGTTGCCATGTTATGCTCAAACGTCTTTGATGCTGCTATCTTGCAAGCCAAGGATGCTCATAAACACTCCTTCCAACCATTACCAATCAAGTTGGTATCTCCTGTTCCCTCCGATATCGATATTTCTAGAGCTCAAAAGCCAAAGAAAATTAATAAGATCGCCCAAGAATTGGGCTTAATGGAGTTGGAATTAGAACCATTTGGTCACTACAAAGCAAAGGTTAACACTAGAGATGTCCTCCAAAGGTTGGACGAACAAGCTGAAGGCTCGACCGAAGAAAACGGTAACTACGTCTTAGTTGCCGGTATCACTCCAACCCCATTGGGTGAAGGTAAATCTACGACCACTATGGGTTTGACTCAAGCCTTGGGTGCCCATTTAGGATATAACTCAATTGCCAATGTTAGACAGCCTTCAATGGGTCCAACATTTGGTGTTAAGGGTGGTGCTGCTGGTGGTGGTTATTCTCAAGTTATCCCAATGGATGAGTTCAATATGCATTTAACCGGTGATATTCATGCCATTTCTGCTGCTCAGAACTTGTTGTGTGCTGCTGTGGATACCAGAATGTTCCATGAATCGACATCAAAATCCATTTCAGGTTTCTATAAGAGATTAGTGCCTGTTAAGAAGGGAAAGAGAGCCTTCACTCTGTCTATGTTGAAGCGTTTACAGAACTTAGGTATTAATAAGACTAACCCAGATGATTTGACTAAAGAAGAAATCGAGAAATTCGCAAAGTTAGATATTGACCCAGAAACCATTTCAATCAAAAGAGTTGTTGACTGTAACGACAGATTTGTTCGTGAGATAACTATTGGTGAAGGTAAGAATGAAGCTTCTAAGTTCCCACCACGTAAGTCTGGAATGGATATTACTGTTGCATGTGAATTAATGGCCATTTTAGCATTGTCTTCGAGCTTGAAGGACTTGAGAGAAAGAGTCGGAAAGATTGTTGTTGGTACCCAGAAAGGTACTGGTATTGCTATTACTGCTGAAGACGTATGCTGTGCAGGTGCCATCACAGCTTTGCTTAAGGATGCCATCAAGCCAAACTTGATGCAAACATTGGAAGGTACTCCTGTTTTTGTCCATGCTGGTCCATTTGCCAATATTTCCATCGGTGCCTCTTCTGTTGTGGCTGATCGTTTGGCTTTGAAGTTGACCTCTTCTTCAAACCCAATTAACTGTGGTCAAAAAGGTTTTGTCGTCACTGAAGCTGGTTTTGATTTCACGATGGGTGGAGAACGTTTCTTCAACATTAAGTGTAGAACCTCTGGTTTCAAACCAAACACGGTGGTCTTGGTCGCTACATCAAGGGCATTGAAATTGCATGGTGGAGCTACTGATGTTAAGCCTGGTCAACCATTACCTGAAGAGTATGTTACCGAAAACCTTGACTTCTTAAAGCATGGTTGCGCTAACTTGGCTAAGCAGATCTCGAACATCAAGCAATACAATGTTCCAGTAGTTGTTGCCATCAATCAATTTGAAACTGACTCTGCTGCAGAAATTGCCTTGATTCAAGAAGAAGCCATTAAAGCCGGTGCTGATTTTGCTGTTCCATCCAACCATTGGGCTGAAGGTGGTGCTGGTGCCGTTGAGCTTGCCAAAGCAGTTGTTGAAGCCGTTAAATTATCAGATTCTGCCACTGAGCAAAAGTACTTATATGACGTTAACGATACTGTTGAAAATAAGTTGTTCACAATTGCTTCCAAAATGTACGGTGCCTCTGCTGTTGAATTATCTCCATTGGCTAAGAAGCAAATCGAGATGTACACTCAACAAGGCTTCGACAAGTTGCCAATCTGTATTGCCAAGACTCAATACTCATTGTCCCACGACCCTTCATTGAAGGGTGTTCCAACTGGCTTCACTGTTCCAATTAGAGAAGTTAGATGTTCTGCTGGTGCTGGTTATTTGTATGCTTTGGCTGCTGAAATCATGACAATTCCAGGTTTACCTACTCATGCTGGTTTCATGAATGTTGAAGTTGACGAAGACGGAGAAATCGAAGGATTATTCTAAAGCCACCCTGTTCTTCTGATATTTATTTAAAGCATTCTCAGCTTTGAAAGACATTTGTGGATAAACTTTGCATACTTCGCTAAAAAGGCTTGACAACGGAAGTCTTTTTAACCCATTTCTTCTGTACAATATGCTTTGCTCTTATAGATTTTGTTGTGATCAATATAAACGTTGGATAAATTAAATATAACATGCTTGTAGGCAAAATTCAATTTGAAAGGCAGTAAGATTAAAAATCATATTTATATACACATATATATTGAAACTAAAACTATAATACATTTAGAAGAAAATAAAAATTCGTTAACAAAGTCATCCAGCTAGGCTGTAACAAAGCACTTATGTAGCTCATCAAGAGCTAAGTTGTGCGAGATCAATTGTTGCTATGTACCGTGTTTGGGTTACTAGCACTTGAATTGGATAAATGGATTTTTCCAGGATCATTACTGTTGCCATTGGGGGTAACTCTTGAATTATTAGGACTAGTGTACATTTGAGGTGATCCGCCTTGGATACTACCCAGGGAAGAATTCGAACCTCCATGGTAATTTTGTTGCAACCGTTCCGCTTTCAAGGTAGCCATTTGTGATGTGGTTAATGGAGAGCTACCGTTTGGTGTTGACTTGTTCATGGGTTTATTTGTGAGCACTTCGTTTTTCATGACAGGAGTTCCCAAACTTGCAAGTGAACTTCGATTTGAAGTGGGTTGCAGCAGACCAATGCCTGGTGAACTTTTAACATTTGGCAAAACGACACTAGACTTTCGCTGAATAAGACTACGTTGGAGTTGGATGCTGGAATTGTTAACAGGAGCCTGATTAGGAAGGTTCTTAGTTGGAACATACTTCTGATTTGTCAGCTGAGCCTGTTTTGAGTTTTGAACTTGTTGCAGAAGTTGCTGTTGTTGAGCCTGTTGTTGAGCCTGTTGTTGCTTGTTTGCCAACTGCTGTTGTTGCAAAGCCCTCATTTTAGCTTGCTGGATGAATAATTGTTGCTTCTGGTGCACTGACTCTCTTAAAAGCCCATATGATTTAGACAACAACATTGAACCAAACCTGATTGATTGAGTATCATCGCTTATACAGTTAAGTCTAGATGGATCCAAGCTGAAAGGGTCAATGTCACCCTTTTGGTTTTCGGACAAATCATTATTAAATCTCCAATTAGAATCTAATCTGTTAATAGTGTCATACCTAGAATCATAAACGTTTGGAATGGTAGGAGTATCCAAATCCATTTTGTCATTGGTCTCTTCGTCGTCATCAAAAGTTAAGAATTCGTCAATAATATCATTAGGTCTGGATACTAGTCCTCGTCTGTCGACAAAAGTGCGACCAAATCTAGAAGAACGCTTTCTTAATCTGAAAATAGAATCAGAGACCTTCCCTTCATCTTCGCTGTCAGCTTGTTGGCGTTGTTGTTGCTGACCATATCCATTATTATAAGCACTGAAATTATGGGTCTCAATGTTCGATAAAAGCTGAGCAATGTAACTAACCGACGTATACTTATTATTATTGATTTTATCTTGAAGTAAAGTCAGCAAGTGCGGAAAAGCTTTGGAAGGAATAAGTTCACCGTTTGAGCCTCTGAATGTTTTCATTCCTGGCAATGGTTTCTTGTCATCTTCTAAATGCTTTTTCAAGGACTCGCTTATAAAGTTTGTGGTATTGATTTGATGAAAGTTGGCAGCAGCAATTGATGAGTATGGAATGTGGCTCAATTCTTTGCTGTTATTGTTTGTAGATATATTGAAATATGGTTGATAGGGATCGTCGGTGACATTGACAAAGCCCTTGTCTTGCTCCTTTCTTTTGCGCAATTTCTCCAACACAGCCCTCTTGATGGTCTCGTATTTCTCTTTCAAAACTAAAGAAACCGTCACAAGGTCCATATCTGGGATCTTTGAAGGAGGTAACTTGACATATGGTTGAGTTGAAGACGTGGTACCTTCCTGTTGAGCCTGTTGTAGTTGAGCCTGTCCAGCAGCAGATAATTTGTCTTTGTTAGCCAAAGCAGAATTTGCAGAAGCACCACCAGCAGATTGAGGGAAGCCATCGCGGGCATCCGCTTTCTTTTTCTCGAGTTTTCTCTTCTCTGCCTCTTCGTCCTTGGGCTTGACAACCTTCTTTCTCTTATGGGGATAGAAGAGGTAGTCATCTCCTTTAATGCCAAAAGAGCGCTTCAAGTTCTTTCCTTGAGTACGTAATCTGAATATTTCATGTTCAGTTTCCCATTGCTCCAACTTGAGAAGTTCTCTTTGACTTATAGATAAGAAAAGATCACGAGCTCTATGCATTGATTTCTGCAACAATCTAATCCTTTCAACGCCTAAAGTATCCGCTCTTCTCGTTTTACGAGCTTGACGGAATTCACGACGACGGAAACAAATATATGGATCATTATCGTTATCCTTTTCATTTGCATTTGGATCTTCAAACTTCAAATTTGGATGTATGGCTTTCCCTTTACGAGATATCTTTCTTTCTTTCCAGTGACCATATATTGGTTCTCCAAAGAGTTCATATAACTTGGGAACAGTTCTTGTAATAGACCCATTTGCCAGACCTTCTGGTGGATTCTTGTCAAATAAAGTTTCGAATTGATCGTATTTTAGTTCTTTCGAAAGCTTTTCTTTCAATGAGGTTGTCGATAAATATTTCAAGTTGTTTCCGGACTGAGCATAAGGATTTGAATTGCTTGTACTTTTAAATTCTTCTATAATGTATGAATGCAATTCTTGATAACTCAAAATATTAGTAGGATCCATTGATAAAAATGGCTGCTTTTCTTCTATTGTTTTCTCCAATTTGTCACAAACGATTTCAAATTCGACATCTGTACACTTGGCCAAATTTTCAGGATCTTTACTGTTCTTTTTCAGTACTTTGGGATATGACTTATTTAATACTTCCAAGAGGAACTTTTCATCTTCTTCATCCATGTTGAATTCAACACCAACGGTATCTTCGACAGTAGCACTGAACTTTATGTAAGACTCAGGTTCCTTGAATATTTGATCATTATAATACCTCTTTGCATCTGCCCAAACTTTGGATGCATCCGGAGTTGGAATATAAACGGCTTGTGCCTCAGATACTGAATTAACAGCAGCATTTTCCGCATTTGAGCTTGAATTGGAGTTTGAAATTGGATTGGAAGTATCATCGTTCTTGGACCCCAATAGTGCTTTCTGCGCAGCATTGATGACTTGTTGTAAATGGACTTCGTCTTCTTCGTTTTTGTCAACACCCGTTTCTATTGCATGAATATCTCGCTGTTGCTGACTGCCATTTGTACTTAGGTGATGAACTTGACTTGGTTCCAACTCATTTGTTATATCTAGCGTAGGTAGGTCCTTTTGTCTATATATGGTTAATGGTTGTTTGACGGATATTTTCCTTTGACGGAACCTAGCCCCACTTGCATGTTGTTTAGCTGTGCCGGTGTTCTTCGCGGGTAGCACGGCCATTTCATACGTTTGTTTATGCTATTAGTGGCGACGGCGATTGATGACTAGTATGCCCCTTTGCACACCGTTTGATGCAATTGCAACTTGGTTGGTGTTGGCAAAGTAACACTTAGTGATAGTAGGGAAACTAAAACAAATGGCTTATCTCAATAACCCTAGTAAAACGATAGTACCCGCCAATAATGGTCTTGTCTCGTCGATTCGATCTTCCACCCCCAAGTACTATATCAAGAAACACCTGTTGTTGTTGTGTTGTTGAACAGCAAGTAGGTGTTGAGAGGCTTGATTACTGCAGTGTGGATCTAAAAAGTTTTTTTTATTTATTTCTCACTCTGCAAAGTCGCAAACGTCCAATGAAAGCTGGTCAACAAATCAAGGGTTGATGAAGGAGGGAAAGATAATGACACAATAAACCGGTCAACTGGATGGGTTTATTGGAGTAACTTGGCGGCTGAGGTGTGCCTTGGTCAGTTGGTGTTTCAAAGAGTCCCTTTTCTTTGATTGATTGGGCTGCTATCCCTAACCCGTGTACTGAAGTTGCAGGTATATGCAAACGGGGGTCAAAAATAGGGGGGTTGGTTGAGTTGAAGAAAATTTATTTTCACGGAGCGAATGAAAGTTTTGATTTGTGGGAGTGCGTTGGCGTGGGATTTCGCTTTGTCGCGGAATGTCGCGCGGCACGTGACCGGGACGTGAGCCATCATGTCCTTGCGTATGGGAGTGAAGGGGTTGTGAATGAAAGGGAGTGGTAGATGAGCTGAAAGGCGCCGCTCGTCGTGGTTTGGGATGGTAGTGGGATGAGATGGAGTGGAATGCGATGGAATGGAATGCGATGGAATGGATGCAATGGATTGGAATGCTACGGTTTGGCTCGATGTGACGGAAATATGTGGAGCAGTGATGGTAGTTGGAGAGAATAGATACTGCTAGTACAGCCAGGGTGTAGATAGCATTCATTGACGGTTGCTGATTCCATGCGGAATGAAGCCATATGAGGTCAGATCAATATTTCCTGCTCAGTATCCAAGTTCTAGATCGATATTATCGCTCGTCGGTCTTGTGTGGGTTGCTTTACTCATTTACATCCATTGCCTATAGTGGGCACTAATCAGTCCCCCATATGGATAATCAGTTACCGCAAATTCGGGTGATTTCACATAACATCCAGCGCTTTTGATCGCCACATCTCACCACCAAATCTGCTTTCCCTAGTCTTTGTGGACGAACATCTGGGTCTTCATGGTCTTGTTGCAAGAAAGAGAAAGTCCATTGAAATCAAAATCAAAATCCAATTTCAAAGTCTCGAAGTCTCACTGGATCAGGCGTTAGTGCGCTCGTGATGCACGCACTAGAGTTTGGTAGCGCAGTGTGGACATGTGGTAAGGCTGTGTTTGGTAGCGCGGTCTCAGAATCTATAAGCTACACAACAATATGGTTGAGTAAAGTAGTGGTTCTATCTACATTTTCTATGCTTTTGGCCGATAATATGCAATAAACACGATGTTTGGACACAATTGCGTGGTTTTCGCGATCTTCTAGCTCGTATTTCAACTAACTAATGTGCTATACCTTCTCCTTTACCTTAAGCCCCACCTTCTATTTGAATTAGTTTTGGACCAAATGTCTCGAAAAAAGCCCTGTGGAGTGAACTCGAAACTGCTGGAAATTTGGATTAAAACACCTCTTACAGTCAGATAACCATCCCCCAACCTCCACCGACCAATAGAAAGGATCCGACCGTGCAATTAGACGATCAAGTGAATCATCTGAAGAAATTCGCTTCCCAAAAGGATTTCCATATTCTCTACTCCTATTCCGTTTTTTGCCTCCGCCATAGAAGGCTGTAAATGTCCAGCTAAAATACATTACGCTTTGCTATCTTAAGCCTACTTGATACAACCGTCGCAAGAAATGACCTCCGTACTATTGGAGCAGGATCTACCATCAGCTGCTCCTTTCCTCAATTCTGTTTGTCCAGGCTTTTCGTTCTTGGATCATAATGTCTTCTATTCCATTGAAGACAAGGTATTCCATAATGGTGAGGACGAATTGCTGTGGTTAATGCCTAGTAACAGCTCCAATTCCATTGCAAAACTCAGCTCATCATACTTGAACATTGCAAGACCTCCACTATCGTCCAACGAATCAACAACCTATGTATCGCAACCATACCATGTTACAAACCTCTTCAAGCAAGTTGTCAGTAGTAAAGACAAGCAGCTGGAAGGGAACATGCATATTGGAGCAAATATCAACCCTTTAGCCCATGATCCGTTTAAATTGGTCGAGTTAACTCCCGGTTGCCTAACTAATATGTTAGAAGTTAACGTTAATCATTCCGATGACAATGATGTCATGACTTTTTCCAACAATTCAACTAGTTTGAACGACAAACCATCCGAATCAAAGAATCCCTTTAATAAGTTTACAAACAACTTTAACAGGTTATTGAAATTCACCACTACTGATGACTATTCAACCCCTCCATCCTCATACCCAACGTTGACCAAAAATAATGAGAGTTCATCTTTGATAGATAAATTAATGAATTATAACCCAGACTCCTATTTCAACGAACTAACTACTTCAACCACTTCAAAATTGATCATTTCATCCCATGTAAATATACTAAACATTGTCACTTTAGACAACAATTCCAATTATAAAAATACGAGAGATATTGTCTCGAAAATCCCAAATATTCCCTATATGGATGATTTGCAGGTTCCCGAGGGTAGAAGCGTAAGCGAATCAACAAACTCCGCTGCTGCTTCGATAGCCACAAACTCAAACTCTATAAAGGAATATAAAAGAACAATTGAGGAACCTCTCTTACGAATCATGTTCAGAGAGGGATCAATAATAACGGCTCTCAAATCCTTTGTTTCCAAAGGAGGTGAACCAATGACTATCCTAGGTTTTGATACTGGAGAGATCATGATTATAAACTTGACACACTTGAGCTATCAAATATTCGATAATTTGGATGTTGAAAGCAATCCAACTGACATTCACTCAGGCACTACAAATTTCGACTCAAAGAGCTCCCTTTCTGAAGGCAATATATCAGTTACTGCTTTGGATATTATAGACCACCAATGCTATGATTTTTTGATAATTGCAGGCTTTTCGAATGGAGAAGTGGCTATATTGAATGCATTTGCTGAAGATAAGTGCGCAAATGATTCAAAATCAAAGAATAATACTTCTTCAACTTCTTTCAAGACAAATTATTACAAGAGAATCGTAGGAAGAGATTCCTGTGCTACCTACTTCAAGAAATTCAACCTTAGCCCATTTGAAGATGCGTGCAATGGTGAATTAGATGACACCGTTTACCCCGAATATTTGGTGGGTCATTTCAAAGTAAGTCACAAACCAATCACCTCAATCACTTCCACTTTACCATACAATGCACAGGAAGAGATATCATCACAAAATCCAACTTTAATTGCAATTGCTTGTGATGACGGATTTGTAAGATTCTTGGACTTGGTGTTCACGTTCAACCTTCGAAGAAAACCAGAATTAGTGGACCAGCAGCATAATAATAAGACTCATGTCTTCACAGATATACTTTCAAATTACTTCAACGATGGAATTCGTGACGTACAATTTTCCCCGGATTTCAGATTTTTATGTGTGGTGGGTAAAGGGGATTTAATTGAAATCTTCAAAATGACATATTTTAACGTCAACGGAATGATTCATAAGAATTCCTCAGGTATAGGGAAACACCAATCTCATACAAGCATCAGCGCTGCGTTAAGTTTAAACACGGTTGCGTCCCAAGGTAAGCGGTCGAGAAGTGGCACATTAAACAGTATAACCTCAGCAACATCTCCAACTACAATTAATAGTTTATTCTTAGCTCAAAACCCTCCTACAACCTTTCCCGATTTACAAAGACCCGTTGATCACAACGTGCCTGGTCGCACACACTTGCAGAAGGAATCATTTCCTCCAATTACCAAAGATATCAAAATAGTTGGTCGGTTCAAGGGCCATAAAAACACCGTGAAGGGAGTTAGGTTCATCCCAGACCCTGATACAGGGCCAAATGAAACTCCCTCAACTTACAGATTGATAAGTTATGGCTACGACGGGAAGATATTCCTTTGGGAATTTGACTATAAGTCAGTCTCGAAAGTCAAGAAATTACACCATAGTACTAGTCCACGTAGCAGACATCATGATACAAAGGAGGAAGCTGACAGTAAGAAATACTCCGACAAAGCCAGAAGGAAAAGGCCATTGGGTGGTTCTGGACCTCCAAGAGATATCATAAGTCACAGTTCAAATCCAAATAGAAAGATCACAGCTACCGGAGGTGGATCTGCCAACATCGCTATGAGAAGTTTGCATGCGAGATCACGCTCAGCGACAAAGGACGAATTTTCAACTCCTATGTTAAGTCTAGGGTCTCCGACGTTCAATTCTTTGAGCACCTCTTTAAGTAGCATGGCGAATGGGGGTGCAAGCCTTAACAAGATCTTGAGTAATGCGTCCAATGAGGAAATGGGACATGCCGGTGAGTACCATTCAGATATTGTTGTTAGTTTGTACCAATCCATTTATGCCTTAAGATTTAAGAGGCACTACAAATCATTAACAAAGGGAAGTAAGAAAGGTTTTAATTCAGATAAGTATGGAGCTATCATACACCCAATTGTTACTGATAAGGAAGTGACATCATTTGAAATTCCACTTTTGAGCATAAACTTATCAAGCTTGATCCATGATGGGAAGGTTGATGGATTTTATCTTGATGAAAGTAATTTCTGGTGTTTCGGTAAAAATGGTGATATATTTAGGTATGTTATTGAGAGTAGTTAGTACAAAAATACAATAAAGGTAGTTTATTACTAGAGATGTACAAATTTAGAAGCAAAAATACATGGTAAGCGATTTATAACTCTCTACTGGGACAAAAAAGGCAGTGTGATTTAGTAATTGCTATTGAATATACTGTTGCCATCAAGACCAAAACCTAATTCTTCCTCCAATCTGAATAAATCAGAAGAGTCTCCTTGGAAATCATCGAAATCATTGGGTTGATGTTGGTGGTGCTGTTGTTGTTGGTCAACATGATGATGCTGATTCTGAACTTGATCATAAGAGAACTCTTCTATTTCCTGCGGTTTTGGAATTGATTGATAGTATTGGTTTTCTATAACTTCTGAAGGGTTGGTATTTACTCCACTTACACCGGCACTTAAAGCACTATGCGCATGAGATTGGTTCAACAATTCAAATTGGTTTGGAGTCAGTACTATGCTCATAGAAGTTAAATCTGTAGGTTGAAATTGGTGTTGGTGTTGGTGTTGGTGCTGATGATGTTGTTGTTGGAGATGTTGCTGTTGAAGTTGTTGCTGTTGAAGTTGCTGTTGAAGTTGTTGTTGTTGTTGCTGATGTTGCTGATGTTGCTGATGTTCCTGATGTTGCTGTTGGAATTGTCGATTGCTTGCGGCATATTGAGCTTCTTCATCTTGTTGACGTCGTTGTTGTTGGACTTGAATTTGAAGTTGAATCTGCTGTTGTTCTTGAATTGGTTTTCTAACGAATTCCCTGAAATCTTTCACTTCTTCAATAATTAACTGTTTCATGGATTCCATATCATCAACTGTTTCAAAAGATTTGAAGTCGAACTTAACTTGACATTCAGGTTCATCTTGGGGGTCATGCCATATTGATAAATATGGATGAGTAAGTGCCTGTTCAACAGTTATACGTTCATACGGATCAAGGGTCAACATTTTCTCCAATAAATCAAGTGCTAAGGGATTTGCATGAGGAAAGAGTTCCAGGTATGGGACCTTCTTCATAAACGGCAATGATCGAACGTAATTCTGAGCTCTGACGGAGCCTATCTTTGTTAAAGTTTCCTCTTTTGGTGTTCCTAAGATCAATAAGATCTGGTTTAATTGATCAACATAGTCCTTACCCCTGAATAAAGGTTTACCACCCAACAATTCGGCCAAGATACAACCAACGGACCAAATATCAATTGCTTTAGTATAATTAGTGAAACTTAACATGATTTCAGGAGCTCTGTACCATCTTGTAGCAACATATTCAGTCATAAAACCAGCATTCTGTTCTGGGTTTTCCAGGAATCCCCTTGCTAAGCCAAAGTCACATATCTTCAATTCACAGTCAGCATTAACGAGCAAATTGCCCGGTTTCAAATCACGGTGTAAGACATCTGCAGAATGGATGTATTTAAGGCCACATAATACTTGGTAAATGAAAGATTGGTAGTGTGAATCAGATAATGGTTGACCAGATCTAATGATTTGATGCATATCGCATTCCATCAACTCTTCATATAGGTATACTTCGTTGAATTCGCCTGTTACCGGATTTGGTATGATATCCAAGTCATAGAGACAAGTGATGTTCTTATGGCCCCTGAAAAACTGCAACAACTTCAACTCACGAAGTGATCTCTTGCACAAGATCTTCTTGCTGAAGATGTTGGTGATCTTTTTTATAGCAACGTACGAGCCGTCAGACGAGGAGGAGCTCGATCCGTTATTTGGGCGACCTTTGGAGTCGTTCGAGCTGTCTTCGTACTTGGCAGAGCAGACAATGCCATAGGCTCCATGGCCCAATTCCTTAACGATTTTGAACCTCTTATCGATGATGAATTCCTGGTTGAAAACCTTATGGACTGAGCGACCATAGAATTCTTGTGACATGCTGTTTCTGAGAGTTTGTTGTTCCTGGGTGTTCGTTGTTCCTGGGTGTTCGTTGTTCCTGGGTGTTCGTTGTTCCTGAATAGTGTTCCTTGCAGAAGTATTCCTATTAAATTTCTGACTTGTGAAATGAAAAAAAGGATCGTGGCAAGTAAATTAGCCCCAAGCTTAAAAGAGAGGGTTTATACGATTTTTAAGTAGGCCAGAAAAAGGTCGTTGGCTGGAGGCAGCACCGAAATAAAAACGCAGGAGGCAGAGTGGAAGATACACCAGATGTCGAGATGGTTTTGATCAGTTCTAATTAAAATTTCAACCGTGTTGTTGTTTTTGGCTTTCGAAAATCTATATATATCTTTTGCGTGGGACTGTTTTGCGTGAGCAGGGAGAACAACAGACTGGCTTGGTGGGATTTGGGGGGTTACGAGATCGAATGTGGTTGACAAATGGGTCGCGTTACGAACGTCTTGATTGAAAGCAAAAGCAGGTAAGCGACGTCCGTGTGCACGGCTCAGGGCTTTCTAGATTGGGGGTTTGGTTATCCATTTCAAAGCCATTTCAGTTGATGCACGTACGTGGAAAATGTAACATGGAGAAACACACAATGTGGCCACAAAAACAATCAATCGACCATCAACAAAAAAAGTGAGTGTGAATTATGGTTCAGACAAAGGCCAGTGAGCTGTGATACTTGCAGTCAACGAGAGAGAACAAGCACTGAAACAATTCTAGTCAACACAAAGAGTGAGATAAGCGGATTGAATTTATAGAGTCAACCGATAGAAAGTGTTTACAGGTGTCTTTGAGTTAGATACGACCAACGGAGACACAACCTAGAGAGACTGACTCTATCACGAGAAGACAGTAATTTCTCAAACAAGAGAAGGAAATAGAGCCAAGAGAAGACTAGGTTCCTCTAGAAAGAGCAGACAGCAACCATTGACCAAGAGAAATCAGCCATTTCTCGAGCAAGTGCACCAAATACTCCCAACAGCACCGCCAATTCCATCATGAACGAAAAGGAAAGACTAGACGACCTAGCGTCCCTATTCCTACCAGATATACTCCACCTGGGCGTGAGAGTTAAGCTGGAAGATTTCCTCAATACCCCCAATCTGTCAAACAGAAATACAAATGAAGCTGCAAATATCCCCAACCCCAACAACATCGATGATGATATCTTCGCCAACCCTTCGGCAACAATTGGATCAAAACATAATTCAAACATTATCAACACAGGAAGCAACAATTCCCTTAGTAACTTCAACTTTATCAACCAATCCCCACCTCAGCAAGATGTACATGTGCCATATGCTACATTTTTACCGTTCGAAGGAGCTTTAATGCCTCATGGACACACCCATCATACGTATGTTCCATACCTTCCGTTTTACATGCCAAATAACCAACAAGGACAACAGCAAGGACAACACGGCCAACAACAACAACCACAACCACAGCAACAGCAGCAACAACAGCAACAGCAACAGCAGCAGCAGCAACAACAACAACAGTTTTCGCATAATCAACAATTCTCTGCCTCAAATTCCAGCCAATTACCGCAATCTTCAGGAACTACTCATCAACACGCACACTGGCAACAGCGACAGTTAGCATTTTCACAGAACCATCCTCAACAATTTCCATTACATTATTCAAATTCAACTGCAAACTTCTTGTCACAGATACAAGGATTTTCAAAGTCGCCAAATAATGAATTGAATTGGATCCCCAATCAGATGGATATGTTGCAATCGAGAACTAATTCACCATTTCAAATCGACGGAGTCGGTAGTAGTAGTAGCAGTACCGGAGGTGCAAACAATACTACAACCCCAAGTAGCGTATCTGTGGCAGCGACTGCTGCTAGTATAGCTGAAGGACAACTCCCTATTGAAGAAGTACAATTGTTTGAACAACCACAAGACCCAACTCAAAACAAAGAAAAAAAGAGGAAAATTCGTCGGACAAGGGAATCCACTGAACCTGAGCTAGACATTGACTATCGACCAAGTAAGTTGAAGCGATTATTAGATTTCAAAAAGGCCCCCGAGACTCTTAGCAATTATAAAATAGTTGAAGAAAATGGTAATGAAGTCAAGATTGATTTTAATGGATTTTTGAACGGCCGTTTTTTGACGAATGATATCGATAATACAAATTACATGTTTACGAAGAATGAGTTGAGCAAATCACAAGGAAATTCTTCTCGCCCAGAATACGTCAAGTCAGAAAGCAAAGTAAAAAAAACAGATCCCAAGGTAATATCGTGTTATAGAAGAAACTATATTCAGATATCCTTAAATATGAATATCGAAGGATTCAAGTCTTCCAAAAAGTTATTAAAGCTAATAAGCGATGAACACGGCTACTCTATGACAAGGGTTATCAAATATTTCAAGATCGAAATTTTGGCGAGTACCAATATGTCAAATAATAGGACTGTTCCGATCTTCATCAAAGAAATAGGAAAGGACAAGGATATTGTTAGTGCTATGGCCGGTGGTTCAACTAGTGGCCCACCTATAAAGGATGATGATCTCACTCAACCAGGGTTTATCACAGATAGGGAACACATTGTAATATTGAATGAAGATACCACCATGGAAAACAATGAAATTGACAAGTTCTTTATAATTAAAAAGTTACAATTCAAGAATGCTACCCCAAACAATGGTAATTTGACTTTCCAAAACTATTATCATTTGCGTGTTAAGTTGAGTGCGGCTGTTGCTGATTTATATTATGATGATTACGTTGGAGAAGAGTATCCACGTGAACCGAATGAAGATATCACCAAGAAAGGTGATGCTAACATAAAGGGTAATGATGGTAACGATAATAACGAAGTGACATTATTTGAGTTGGTAAGTGAACCTATTATCGTCAGAGGTAGGAACCCAAATTTCTATTCAGAGAGGAAAGACATCTTAATAAAGGGAAGATTGAGTACTTCAAAAGCTAGTTTCAAGCTGGCAAGGGAGTCATCGTTACAATACTTGGAAGAAGAAAACGAAGGCAAAGAGTATCACAAGACTACAAGTACTGAATCTGCAGAAGAAATTCCAATGGAAGAAGTTTTAGCCAAAGGCAAACCTCCTATTCCTGTGATAAAGGTTAAACCATCTGTCAAGCAGGAAGAGGCAGAAGAAGAGGAAGAAGGAGAAGATGTATCAAGCTCAGATGAACCAAAACCAAACGTGCAGGAGAACCCTAGCACTTCAACCATCTCCACCAGTAAGGTTGCCATTGAATTGAATTCAGGGAAGAGGTACAAATATTTCCCAATATCAAGTGTTTATTACTTGCCTCCTATTAATGTTGTGTACTTCCCACATGGTGCGCATCAATCAAGCAACAATAGAGATCCTGAGTCGCGCGTTGAACCTGTGGTTAACGATGGTCGGAAGAGTTCCAACGTTTACTTTAAGTAGCATGTACTAGTATGTATTATAATGATATATTTGAGTATCAATTACATTGATATATAGTTTTAAACTTTCATTTTAATGTAGAAAAGTGATAATAAATATAGAGAGAACATGATTCGTGATTCGACATCAAAATGGATAAGTGGGTAAAAATGAAAGACCAAGAGTTGTCCGGTAATATCATCGATCAACAATGGAATTCAGACTTGGGAGCGTACAAGCATAAAAAAGTAGTTATTTCACAAGGGGAGTGATAACGATTTGCTTATTCCTTAATCAAAATAGAAGCAGCACCCATACCAGTACCGATACACATCGAGGTCAACCCGATTTCACCAGTCTTTAATAATCTCAAGATGGTAGCGTATTGTCTAGCACCAGTGGAACCTAATGGGTGACCAAGAGCAATGGCACCACCGTTAATGTTCAACTTTTCAGTTGGGATGTTACAAGTTTCAGCAGAGTACAAGCATTGGGCAGCGAAAGCTTCGTTGACTTCAAAGACATCAACGTCACTAATGGTTAAACCAGTTTTTTGTAAAACCTTTGGAATGGCAACGGCTGGACCAACACCCATAATTTCAGGAGGAACACCGACAGAGGTACAGAGAATGAACTTTGCTTCGATGGGGTAGCCCTTGGCTTCGGCCACGGATCTTCTCATCAATAAAACTGCAGCAGCACCATCGGAAACTTGGGAAGCGTTACCGGCGTGAGTAGTACCATCCTTAGAGAAAGCTGGCTTTAACTTGGCCAAAGAGGCAGCAGTGACACCCTTTCTTGGTCCTTCATCGGTATCAACTGTGATAGTTCTGTAGGTGATATTGTCGTCATCATCTTCGTCAGCAATGATAGCTTCGATTGGCAAGATTTCATCTTTGAATTTACCAGAAGCAATGGCGTTGACGGCCTTGTTGTAGGAGTCAGCAGCAAATGAATCTTGCTTTGTTCTTGGAACGTTGAACTTCTTTGCTACATTTTCGTTGGTGATACCCATTGGAATCAAACATTTAGCCATTTCAGCGTTTTCAGACATATGGGGATCAATCTTCGGAATAGATTGAGGACCGTAGTTCTTAGACATTGATTCGACACCGGCAGCAATACCACAGTCGATTTCCCCACACTTGATCTTGTTGGCGATATCGGAAACGGCCATCAAACCAGAGGAACATTGTCTGTTGAGGGCGATGAAGGCAGAAGAGCTTGGTAAGCCCGCGGCCAAGCAAGCACCTCTGTGTTCGGAAGCACCAGCAGCGATGTTTAAAACGTTACCAACGGCAACATCTTCGACCAAGTTGACGTCGATCTTTGTCTTTTCGATGAATTTTTCCAAGAACTTGGCCAAGATGTAGTCGGAACCAACGTCCTTGAACGAGCCCTTTCCACCCTTGGTCAAGGCAGTTCTGTATGCGGCAACGATGACAACGTCGTCTGGGTTCTTTTGTTTGTAGGATTGCTTAGCACTTCCGCTTAATTGGCCTGATAATTGATTTAATCTTTCCATTTTGAGTTGTTAGTCAGTATAATGGATTTGTAAAAGAAGCTGAACAAATTACAAATGGCCAGAAAACATGGGGTATTTATAACAAAGCGCCTTATTTTCATCATGATCTTTCTGCAGTGCGATTGAAATCACAAGCAAAAAAAAATTCATCGGAGGCAGCGGATGATTTAGTAATGGTGGGGAGAGACAAGAGGAATAGGTGCATGGAACAAAAGATCCATGATACTAGGGGAAAGGTTCAGTCACTGAAAGTTGAAATGATTAGAAATGGGATTCAATGTTCTGCGTTCTCTGCTGATGAGGTTTCCGCTGATGAGGTCTCTGCTGAGGTCTCTGCTTAGGTCTCTGCTACCGTCATTCCACAGACCTCTGGCTCCGGCTACTGCCCGAGGCGCTTTCGTGGGGAAATTTCAGAAGATAACGGGTGTTGGAGGAAGCAGTATTTCCAATCTTGGAATCGACGGAGTGGAAGCACGGTGCCTCGGTTGGGATTCCCCACAATGGTGGTGGCGGTGGTGTTGGTTGATGGAACCGTAACGTCATAGGTGGCCGTGGTAGTGCTGATGGTGATGATGTAGGTGGCCGTGGTAGTGGTGGTTACTAATGCTGGGAGACATTTGAGTATGTCGCAGTGCTGAGTAGGGCCTGCTAGTAGCTTCCATAGCCTCTATACGTACAACTACTTTTACTGTTTGGGAAATCGCAGTCATTCAAGAGTGCTGGATACTGCTGCTGTGCTGTAATCACTCACGGGGCCTCTTTACCTGCTGTAGTCACAGATCCATGGATAACCCCAGCCTGTGGTGGTGCGAATATTTCCACCGTGGTAGCGATCTCTTAATCTGTTAACGATGTTCTTAATCTGTTAGCGGGGAAAATTGAAATTCTGACATCTGGTGGTAGTCAGCCAAACAAGAGGGTCTGGAATGTGCTAGCTAGCCTTTGCGGTGGTCTTGCGGTGGCCGCTTCAGGCACTTTTGAGTAGTGCTTGGTGAATATTGCTTCGTGAGTAGGTCTAGTGGATAGGCCAGTGAGCACCAAGGCGAGGGAGATGGTGGAAATCCGATGGAAGCGATTCACGGGAAGGTTGTTATATGGAGTAGCTGTATGGAATCGTTTTCTTAGGATGAGGGATCTGCAGTAACTGGAGCTAGCGTGATTCTAGTTGTCTATATTAACAACAAGCTCCAATTGGAAGTCACAGAGATGTGCTCCAGTTTTGCCTCTATGTAAGTATCTGGGTTGTTTCTCTTTGGCAAGTTGCAATCATCAAGTTGAGTCCACCTAAATCACACGCATTCAATATGCCTTTGTACGTATGGAAAGTTCGATTAACGCGTGAATATACCAAGGCCAATGAACGAAGACAGTGAATATACCAAGGCCAATGAACGAAGACAGTGAATATACCAAGGCCAATGAACGAAGACAGTGAATATACCAAGGCCAATGAACGAAGACAGTGAATATACCAAGGCCAATGAACGAAGACAGTGAATATACCAAGGCCAATGAACGAAGACAGTGAACAACCAACAGCTTTGCTCTTCACATTGGCTCCTCATTGTCATCGCATTGCCGCAGTGCCACACCTTCACCAACTTCATCAACTGTCTATCTAGCGTCGTCGTCTTCTCCTACTTGTTAGTACTAATTGAAGAAATCATCCCTCTTCCAATGCGTCTAATGCCAACTTGGGGTGACCATACAGCTCATCTCTTGACTAGACAAGTGACACCTAGTATAATCAAACCTTTTCGGGCCCTGTTTGCATTCACACGGCAAATTTTTGCGACCAGAGCAATGACACCTAAGCGAAAGTGTAAAAGTCGAGTTTGCACCAAGGACATAGGGTACAAATAAGTTTCAGAGTGTATCAATAATGGGTACAAATAAGTTTCAGAGTGTATCGATAATGGGTACAAAGAAGTTTTAGAGTGTATCGATAATGGGTACAAATAAGTTTCAGAGTGTATCGATAATGGGTACAAATAAGTTTCAGAGTGTATCGATAATGGGTACAAATAAGTTCCAGAGTGTATCGATAGTGGGTATAAATAAGTTTCAAAGTTACGTTTCAGAGTGAATCCTAAGCTGCATATTGACACACAGGTTAATCCATGGCTAAATTGACGTCTACATGCGTTACACGACAATCCAAATTAATCCTTGAAGGTTTCGAATACACTCGGGTTCAAAGATAACAGCCTCCAATAATAACATAATAGCTTGAAACAGCCTTAAAGTCATATTACCCTTTCACTTAGATATTATTTGAGCTTCGCAAGATCCTCCCAAACATCGTAGCCCACAAAAAGTGCACCATATGCGTTCTACCCACAAACCTTCTCTCCATGAGTGGCTGACTTGAACAAAGGACTTTCCCCAACCGGACTTCACCTGAACCGGACTTTGCCTGAACCGGACCACTATTGTGGTTCTACGTTTCACAGACTCACTCAACAAATCAATTAATATCCCATAAACCTCAACTATTTTGGGAAAAAAACCCTAAATTACTTCAATTAAGCCCCGTGATGCATCATTGTGGTCTCATCCCGATACTACCAGATCCTTAACAAGCACATCTCCGTTCTTATTCTCAGTACACCCTTCACCGCCTTCATGCCATATTAGTACAGTGCATCGTGCTTGTATGCCACAAACTAGCAAAAGGATATGCAAGGCAAGATAGCATAGGCTTATGAAATGCAAAGATGACTGAATGAATCTGCGAGGGCCCATGCTACGAGGCGATGCTGTTTGACTGACTCACAAAAACTCCTTACCCCAACTACAGCTGCCAAACAATCCCCTCCCATACACCTCCAGCATGCAACGAAAAAAATTGTGCATCGGATCGACCAGATATTGGGCTTGGGTTGTCCCCGTGAGTGCGTACATACGGTGCATAGGAGTGACATTGAGTTGGAAGCAATATGAGCAAGTCAAGTGGGCCAATTCTATATTGATGCACTTCAAATTCATTTGAAACAAAGGGTGAATGAAATTGACAAACCAGGTACTTATTTTGCAAGCTTGAAATGGTGTGGAGGTAATGTAATGTTGATTACTAGCAGAGGGGTAGGCCGAAGATGTTGGGCGTTGCAAAGTCATGACTCAACCTGACAGGAGACACAAGAATTCTTTCACGTCAAAGGCATGCTTCTTTTTTTGAATACCTGGCTCCATGATTGATGTCTTGTAACTTCTTTCCCACATTACAAACTTGATTATAGTGTACATGCACAAACCAATTAACCCTAATGGGCAAGCTGAAACAACAGTCTCTTTGAATACGGGTGGTGGAAAAAGATCTGAAACATGTCGTATATCCAGTAAGGTAAATAATAAACTTGCGGAGACTTGGAAACATGCGGAGACTTGGAAACATGCGGATTCTTGGAAACATGCGGAGACTTGGAAACATGCGGATTCTTGGAAACATGCGGAGACTTGGAAACATGCGGATTCTTGGAAACATGCGGAGACTTGGAAACATGCGGATTCTTGGAAACATGCGGAGACTTGGAAACATGCGGATTCTTGGAAACATGCGGAGACTTGGAAACATGCGGATACTTCAGTGGTTCTAGAACTGGGATTATTAGGTTGACTTTCTCACTAAGTCAAGAGACTCTGCTTGAAAGGATATACTCAAAAGTCCCACGGGAACCACCAGAACTACCCTAGGAGCCCCACGAGAACCACCAGAGTTACCTTAAAAGACCACCCCCAAATTTTCAAGGCATCCTTCAGTAATCGAAGGCAGTTTCGCTTACGAAGCTCTGACTTCGTTCAGCGTACACGATACTTCCATATCCAAACTAGTCAAAGCTGGTTGTTCTATTAAATCTATTCTCCCAGAAAGAGCTCTAAATACCCCCTAAACACTCCCAAACAGACAGGGTTGCAAAAAATATGAACAATAGGTTGACTTTAAAAACTTAAGCTTCACCAATAGGAAGAAACCTCTGTATTGCATCTCCAACATGGTAGGATCTTTGTATCGTTATTTTCTAGCACATCAAATTTTAGATCATTGTGTCACAAGGTTGCATTTTCAATAATATTTTTTTAGGTATTCAATATTCAATTTGGGAAAAGGGTCTTGCTCAACACATAAAAGGATTTCATCTTTGCAAGACCGTTTTCAAAGAGTATAAAGAGATGCCAGTCGCTCAATTCTAGAGCTGTTACATTACTAGAAACAAGGTACTTCCTTTGAAATGAACCAAGTGCTTCCCTGCGACCATTCCTTTTTGAAGACTAAGAAACTTGAAATGACTACAATCACCCCAAGGGTCTTAGACATAAGAGATAATAAACTTTTAAGGGACCCTTCAAATCTCCTGCTCCATTTAGGCACCAATTACTTGAAGAACTACGAATATCAACAAGAACAGTCCCTATTCTCTAATCAATTCATTGGTACCGAATTGCAGCCATGCACAATCTCTCCAGTGATAGTGACTTCTGCAGAATATGGTGCTCAAATGGAAGAATACGATCTTATGCTTGATAAATACCAATATCAACAGTACTTGGATCAATTCCAAGTTGAAATTTCAAATGACTGTACTCCAATAATATCAGATCATCCTACTACCTACAACCTTATCACTGACTCTGATCTTATTAAGGAGTTGACTATTAATGGTTTGATCGATGATCCCTTTGGACCCCGGGAGTTACAGCTTCCATATGACGATATGATTGCCAGCCTTCCTTTACAAGCTGATATGATGCCTTGCAGGGAAAATATTGGAAATGTGCTCTATTCTGGCTCGAGGAATTATGAGAATCCGGCAACTGTGTTAGGGAAGGAGTACAGTAGCAGTTCCTCATCCACAAGCTCTAATTGTTCTGGATCCCCCCACTATACTACAGACTTTCACAGTCTCTCAGACATAATTCCAAACCTTGAATTGACTTCAGATGCTGGCCTTTCAAAAGTCAAGCAAATTTCTAAGATGAAAGAGCCCAAGAAGCTAGGAAGGAAAAGAAGTTCCAATTCGTTGAATCCAATCACTTATTTGGAGCGCTGCGACTTGGGTGTTGATGCTGCCTTGAGTATTGCCTCTAAGGCCATAACACAATCAATACGAGAATCTGGAAAACTAAAGGAGCATATATACCCCGAAACATTGAAATTGAAGGAGAGAATTTGCACAACATATTCGGACAATAATATCAAGTCGATCAAAATGACACAGCTGGAAAAGACTTGC
Source organism: Kodamaea suecica (assembly GCA_030558315.1). Lineage (NCBI taxonomy): Eukaryota > Fungi > Ascomycota > Pichiomycetes > Serinales > Debaryomycetaceae > Kodamaea > Kodamaea suecica. The sequence continues at coordinate 248,437 of JAJMSH010000013.1, forward strand.
ATCCACTGTCCCAAGTCATTCGCCAACTTCAAGCAATTAATAGATCATTATGACCAAGAATCACTATTCTTGAAAAGCCCAAGACAATTTGGGTGTCCTATCAGTTCTTGTCCAATGCATCTAATTGGGTACCACAAGAAAGCTGAATTAAGGTATCATGTCACTAACCAACACTTCCAAAAAGGGTTTGTTGTAAATGGATGCAGTAGGCATGCTGATGACTTGTTCAAGTTGGTATACTCATGCAAGCACGAAGAATGTGGTAAAAGCTTCTACCGAAAGGATAGTTTGACAAGGCATGTATTTTTGGTTCATACATCGAGGGCCGGAAAGGTGGTTAAGAGTAAGCGAAAGCGACACTTGAAACAGGTTTAAGCATATATAAAGTAATAAACTCTTTACATCAACAGGATATGAGGCCAGCGATTACTTCGTTTGCAGTAAACTAGGCCGTTAAGGCTCCAGGTAATCACTTGAATTTTAGAACTAGCGAACTTATAATGCCATCCTTGGAACACACTTCACTCGTGCTACCATTCATTTTTGTGCCTCTTTATACCCAAGGACATTAAGATGCGTTTTATTTTCTGAACAATCAAAGATATTTTCGAGCGTCCAGTGGACTTATGCAGCCTTGAGATTCTTATTGACATGAAATATCGTTGAATCAAAGTGTTCAAATCAAGGATTATCTTAGCTAAGCCATGCTTGTCCACAGAAGTGCTGAAACTTGAGGAACATGATGTGATAACGTTAAGTTTGTAAGAAATCAAGCCAGTGGCCCTGAGGAATGGAATCAAGTAGACGGCAACAGCAGTCACAGTATGTTTCTCAAGTTCTCTTGTAACTCTTGACACCCCACACCCGCAAATATTCTCGAGTTTCTCAAAAGAACGAACTTATGTGCCATGCGAGGTGAGCATCGTATTTGGCAATCTTGTAATAGCTGTAGGTAGATAGAGGAGTTCAGCAAGTGAGGGAAGCCCTCCTACGTTGGCTTGTTCATAACCAACCCCTTCAATCTCCTAAGTCGAAAACATGTTCGTAACGTTTGTGGGCAATGCTTTGTGTCTTTCAATGATGAAAGTGTTAATTCAGTGGTGTTTGCATCGTAATTATTATCTGGGGGCGATGCCACGAAGCACAACAATACATGTACGAAGGGTGGAGGTATTGCATTAAACCCAGGTGTTTATGAATTATTAGAAGCCAGCTACCAATTAGAGACTGTTGGTTTTCGTATGAATGGAGTCTCTTAGTTCCCCAGATATACGTTCCCAAATTGAAGCACTCTATCATTGGAGTCGATTCGTTTATTTTCAAAAGCCCCCGCATGTCTCATCACAAAGACTCTTGGGGCCAAAAGGGGCTTCGCTCGAGAAACCAGGTGGTTGCGCTTCAAGAGCAACTATCTTCAGGAGACATCAGTTTCTCTAATTAATTGGGATTACACTACATATATTATCTTGGAAGGTGGAAAGAACAGACCAAGGGACGAGCGATAAACCATAAAGACAAATGAAGCACATTTGGGATCAAGTCATTCACTGTTTCCATGGCTCAGAGTATTTGAATTCACGTGGAACTGGAGCTTCTAACCTATCAACTTCTCCCTTGCTACAGATACAGAGTACTCTAAGGTCATCTTTCATACTATTGGGTCCAGGCTTGGGCTTGCCTTTATCTGCCCTTAGGGGGCTTGATGAATAAATTGCTGCAGAATCCGCACCCCCTTATTTTTGCATTTGGAAATTCAAGCAGCATGCAGGTTTTGCAGTCGAATTGTGATCAGTGTCAGTACAGATGATGGATGTAAGTATTGAATAGAAGTGGTATTGATGTCGAAGGACAATGAGCAGCTCCATTGTACTCATTCATAGTTCAGTAGATCTCTCGTCTCGTGAAATCCGATCGTACAAAAGATGCTCATGTTATACTTTCTCTAATACCAATCATAATTATTAGTGCCAATTTTAGCTCGCATCCTTTGTCACCCTCGCCATGCCAACAAGAAGAACTATAAATAAGCTAGAACCATGTTTCTCATGAAACCAGAATCGTGCTTCACCATGGGTTACGAATTCTGCAAAACGGTCACCTGCCACCACGTCCATAGGCTGGATATCTTGGGTATTGCAATGACCTCCGAATACACTATTACAGTATCTGGAGATGGATATGCATGCTTCTTTACCAATGACCCTCCAAAATTAGCTTTCAAACACTTAATAGATGAAATCGGAGTCCACCAAATTGCTGTTTACGAGAGGAGCGTTCCCGGAAACCACAAGTTTGTCTTGCTTGCATTTGCATGCTGTGACTCTACTCTCGCATTCAGGTATTACTTTGATGATGATATTAGTGAATTGGCACCTTTAGCAATGGTAGGATCCAACAAGGACTTTTGGCAATGTGGATTCTACAAAGGTATAAACTCTAGGGACTACTTTGTTTGTACCCATGATACGGGGTTGACTTTCGTGTATGTTATGAAGTTATGTCATGATGGCGCATCAAAACAATTGGACATGGTCTTGGAGAGGTATGGCGAATTGAATTCAAAGTCATCAAGGGCCCGTGAGAACTCAGCCGTAGTTTTCCCCAGATGCTTGAACATATCCACAGAACTTAGATCGGCAGCTATTGGATACGCTGATGGGGATGTTGAGGTTTATGACATTGAGTCATTGTCTCTTGTTGTTACTTTTTATACATTGGATGAATCTGTGACATCAGACTCTGCTTGCAGAGTTGTAAGGTTTTCTCCAAATGGGTCTTTATTGGCCGTATGCAGAGACAACCAAGACGATGGATCAATTTACTTGTATGATCTCTTAGGTGGAAGGGCCCCAATTACTTTGAGAATGCCATCAGCAATAGGAGACATCTCGCACAATGGATTTATAACGGGCCTTAGTTTTGATTCCAGTGGAACCCTTTTGGCTTCATGTGGAATAGACAAATGTGTTAGGATTTGGAACATGGTGTCAAGCAAAATAGAGTCCACTATTTACATTCCACCAATTGAAAAGCCTGAATGGACCAGTGTGGAGTCAACAACTTCAAGTCAACCAGATGAATGTATGGATGTTCATATTCCCTTTGGTTTACAATTCATAAATGAAGATGCGCAAGAGGATCATAGGTCCTGCAAATCTAAATTTATTCTATGTGTTATTTCCTTTGATAGGTCTGTCAGATGGTTTACAAGAGTTGATACACCAACTGAGTGAGTGTAACTGTTAGTACTATATTTGATTCTGTATTCACCATGGCATTACATAGCAATAAATATTCTGTAAGAAACCCAAGAAAGCAATTTCAATTTTAACAACTTCATCCTTGATGATTGAAATCAATTAACAAATTCCGTAGCAACTTCGAAGGATATCTTTCCAGCTCTAGGTCTCAATGGTAGCTAATCTAATCTCTCAAGCTATAAAACGAGATGATCCTTGCCCAAATCCAATTTCTTTACTCTATCAAACTCATTAAATAAGGGTATAGCTCAGGCCAGCTATTCATCTCAGCTTTCTTACCCAACACCAAGCTGCGGGTCAATTCACGATGGATCATGCGTTCTTGGTGCTCTAGGTTGACTTTTTGTTGAACTTGTATAGTTGGTATCTTCGACTGGTTCTTTGCTTCCACTTGCTGGTCTCTCTTTTTCATAATATTAGTCTTCACGATCATCCTGTGCTCTCTGGTGGTGGTGTTCAGCCAGCCACAAGTATGGTCGAGTAAGAATATCCCAGCATATTGCAAAGTTGGACAGTCTTTCTGATAGTTTCTGAAGATATTGAATCCATGCACATCTGAATCCACCACCGCCTTGAATTCGATATTTGGGAACTGGAATAAATATCTCAAGAACTTCCGGGTGAGCTTATCACAAAATCCTTTCCCTGTTAAGACTATGACATTGTGGTTCTTGGGATGGGCTTTGTACAAAAGACGTTTTTCCTCTGCCACCCGAATTATATCACAGATCGAAGTATAACCCGATTCTTTTTCTAATAGAAGCACGGTGGTATCCTTGTGACCTCCGATCTGGCCAATATAGTCAAATTTTGGGATAGCTCTGGGTTCCTCAAAGTAGTCCAAATTGATGCGAGTAGTCCTGATGATGCCGTCGATATGATTTTCAAACGATAGAGTGAGTATTTCCTCACTACCCCCTGCTCCTCCCCCGTAAAGTAAACCCTTTTGTGATGGATGAATTTGTAGATCTTCTGTCAACGAAAGACCCATTGATGATTCGAAGAGTAGGTTCAAGTATTTCTTACAGTTTTCCTGGGTTCCAAATAGATTCCTATCTTCATAAAAGATAGCCCTTTCAGTGGTGCTTGTCCTCTTCCTTTTGCAAGCTTGCAAAGTAACTAATTGCAAAAGTTTTATCACGATACTGAATGCTTTGAAATCTCTAAATTGGTATATAGAATGCTTCTTGCCATTTTGCTTAAGCAATTCTAAGGAAATTTCTTTCTCGAAATGCAACGCAAAGTATATCTCTCTTAAGAGGTTCCGTAACCTGTCAGCAACAGGTTGTGTATCAGTACAGCTACAAGAAAGTTAGTAAAAAAGTACGAGAATTCATATTTGCAAAAAGAACGTACTTTATGAAGGAAATCACTTCTATGATGGGCCACCGATTAAGTGGACTCGCAAGGATCCTTTTAAAACGTAAGTAGTTCCGACGTGAGTATTGTTGCATGCACTTGCCATAGAGTGATTCATCTAAGTTTCCAATCATTGCAGTAACCTCATAATTATCTTTCAACTTCTTTTGCATCGAAATGAAAGTGTCATTGCTGTCTGGATATCTCCTTTTGGATCCTTGTGCCGGTAGTGGTGCAATCCACTTGTCAAAATTCAATTCATCTGGATAAAGTTCCTTTGAAGTAGCTTGGGAATCAGCAAAAACTAATTGAGAACCATCATCCCATTTTGTAGGAGCTGTACTGATGGAGCTATTGAAGCTGTCATTCTGCTGTGAGAACAACGATGCCTGCGAGACACCAACAAATGAGTAATTTGCTATAGATTGTGTTGATGTTGAACAATCGAGTTGGTCAGTGAAAGAATTGGCTTCAGCATTGAATCCAACGATTAAGGAATTACTTTCTTCATGAGCAATACTTTCTTCATGAGCAATGCCCGGGTCTAGAAATTCTAGAACTTCTGCTAAATCAATATCCAATGTAACCAGCTGGTTTGAATTAAGATCAAGTGATCTCGAGGTTGCGTTATCGACGTAGTAGGGGAAATAAGTTTCGATAATTCTTGAGGGGATAGGTATGTCTAACAAGTACCAAGCTAAGGGTACAAATTGTACATTATACGTCTTCCCTAGGTTCAAATTCTTACCTTTAGCATGTATTCCATTGATCATAACTGTCAATTGGCCAAGGCCTGGCTGATATTCTCGAGGAGTCTCTTCATATCTTGACAGATGGTTCGTCAAAACCATCAACCGGTCCTCAAATAGTCTATTAAATAAGCTGCTTATTGAGATCTCATCGTTCAAGTTGAGAAGTTGACATATTTCAATGTACAGTAGCACTTCTCTGTACGTGATAATGTGGTTCCATAATTCTCTGACCTTCTGTACCAACAATTCACATTCAAGGTACTCGTTGAATGTAAATGTTTCCGTATTGATTTTGCTATGAAGCCCGAATTCAGATCGGAACAATCGACGATGCTGCTGCTTGTATCGAGGAAGTATCTCTTGTTGAGCCATGGCTATTATGAGTTGTGCTGTAAAAGAAGACGGTGTCTGTACATTTATTTTGGTGGTTGAATAATGGCTGCTAAATCTTATGATGTCTCAGCATGGGCGAGAGGGAGATTAGTTGAAAGTCATATTGAAAAGAGTGAATACATACTTAGTATTCGTCAGACGGATCATAATCCTCGGCGTGAGCATGTGTAGTTGAGTATTGGATCATTCTATTTGTATGCAATGAGTTTGGAATATTTCCCTAAGGTGACTCTCACAAGCACATAGTGAAGACAAATGGAGCGAATGTGGAAGCACAATGAATGCAGTTTGATCATGCTTGGCTCTTCAGCGAATTCTAGCTTCAGCTTTCGTTTTGGCATGTTAACGTGGGCATGTTGTGGGTTGGCTTGATGTACAGCCAGATGTAGTAGTCCTTCAGGGCAATATTTATCAATAAAAGGGTATAATCTCCAATACTCCCATAAATATTATCATAAGGTCTTTGTATTCCTCTTTGATATAATCACATCTTCGTCCCTCGCATCGCAATCAGTTTAATCCTCCCTTTCAAAGGAAAATATACCTATAAATGGTTCCACAACATCAGGTCTCCCTTCGGGACATTTTCCTCTAAATATTAAGGAAGGAACCTGCTCCTCATCTTCCTGATCATGGGAACCCTCTTCATTCTTGAAGTCTTTGGTTTCGGTGTCCAGGACGATCTTACTCCCTGAGGCACTCTTCTTCTTCGGACTGGTTTCCAAGTCATCTCCAGCGTCTTGTCCACCACTGGCATCGCTGCCCCTTCGTGAGATGTAAATCTTCGTGAAATCTATACGTAGCATCCCTTCGTCATCAACTATAACGTACATTTTGTACTTTTGGTCAACTAAGTCATTGCCATCATTATAATGAATGAGGCCACTGGTATTGCCAGTAATAAGACCCATGGCTGATCCGATCCCCATTAAATTCGTTCCATTGATCTTAATGTACAATCCACTGAGCCCAAAGGGCGAGCAATGGATCTCCAAATCGCATTTGTTGGCATATTGGAAGCTGGTATGGATATCGGTAGGTTCAGTACCCAAAGTATCTGACATTGTGAACGGCTGGTTATTCGGTTTATCGGGTTCGCACTTGCTATTGATTGAATTGTTGAGTCTCAGCAGCTCCTTTCTTCTTCCTAGACACTCTTACACTAGCGTACTGGCACTAACTCGTGGTTATTTCTTGGTGAACCCAATCTCGAAGCTAAAGTTTTTGATGATGATTGCTTAATTTTCCAATTGTGTTTCCTCTCTCTGAGTAAGCGAGCCAATGCGCTTGAGACCCTTTGCAGCCGTTTGTTCTATAGAAGGGCTTGAGTGTTCGTTTAATCACTGCTTCGATATGGATAGAGGTGGGAGAGTGGTCAGAGGTGAAGTGGTCAGTGGTGAAGTGGTCAGTGGTAAAGTGGTCAGTGGTGAAGTGGTCAGAGGTGAAGTGGTCAGAGGTGGGAGAGTGGTCAGAGTCGCCAGGAACTAAGAGGTGGTATAGTAATCAGAGTCGCCAGGTACTAAGAGGTGGTATAGTAATCAGAGCATGTTCTACGAGTATCGCTTATGAAATCCTATTAGCTAAATAGTTTGATACCGTTGCATGTGCTTTTCATTAATGAGTAATAGTCTTCATCACGAACAACTAAAACGGCATCGATTTTGCTTCTTTAACCTTCAACCTCCCACTGCGGTATCTCTCACGATGCCTTTATAAACTTACTCAAATTGATTTGCCAGCTATTGAAGTCACCTTCATTGTAGCAAAACAGCTCTAGGTTATTCGTTATCCAGTTCAATGCCCCAAATATCTCGGTATTATTGCCAAACATACCAACCTTCATCAAATTCGAAAGAACATTCTTCTCAATGGCCTTATACTTCCTTGTATATTCAAGTAAAACTTGTTGTAATTGGTCCTTACTTCCGCCAATTTTTTCATCTTGGTCCTTCTTGTACTTTAGTATCAAGTTGGTATTGAAGTTATTAGGGAATTGGAATGTAAGTGGTGCTTGCGGATAGTTTATAGGAACTCCTACCATGAGCTCAACGCTTTTGTTTAGTTTCCACAACTCGGGGATATTCGTTTGCTGTGGTTGTATTGGAAGTGTTATCTTATATCGATTCTCGATACTTGATTTCTTGAATAATTTAATATCAGATCCAAATCTATAGACTAAATGTTCAATCATTTGATTTCGTCTTTCTAGGGTATCTTGGGGCACATCTATCCTAACTGGTTCTGGTGTAGGAGTGGATTTCTTCTCCTTCTTCTTTTCGGTTGATTCGACAGTTTCTTGTGGCAGTTTCTTGCTCTTATTAATGACGATCTTCATAACCTGTCTTTTCTCTTGCTTCAAAAACAACTCCAAGTATTTATCTAATGCTTCCACCTGAGAAACCAACGATTTCTTGGACTCCATGTTTATATCTTCATCAACAACGTTGGACAATGCCACCTTACAAATCCTCTTGAACCCTTGCTCGAGATTTATAGCAAACCCTCTAGGTATTTCTTCATTCAAAACAACAATAGAGGGAAGCTCTTTTGTATCGTACGGGTATTTTGAAGGGATGCTTAAGCTTAGCTTTAAGTTCTCCAAATCAAATGGAAAGTCGGGATCTGAGGGCTTTACAACAAAGGATAAATGTATCGCAGAGTCAGGTTGTTTTTGAATAAACTCAAATAAGTATTGCTTAACGTATTTGAGTTTATCACGAGCATTCATTTCAGCGTTGGCATTTATGGGAACTGCATTAGTTGAAGCACCTTCAAGTACAGCGACTTCATTCTTCTTCAATTCCCTAGCTCTCACAGAATCTGCAATTTTTCCACTAGGAATACCATTAACGGTCACAGGCTTATAATTCTTTATGAGCTTACCAATTTGCAAGAACTTCTGACCATTTTCAGAGGTTTCTGGGTTCCTTCTCTTTGAATTGTCTCCTCTGGATCTGTTGCCCCTACCTCTGTTTCCACCTTCGTTTGAAGAGCTTCCGGCGCCTTGGCTTTCAAGAGAAGAATCCTTGGGCTTTCTTCTATTTCTTTTCTTAGCCTTGTTAACATTAGTTGGTTCTGTATTCATCGTTCACTGCTGAAGAAGAAGCTGTGAATCATATTTTTTTGCCATTAAATTTTTTTGCATTCGACTTTGGTTGTGAAAAGATTCCAGATCTCTCAAAGCCATGAATGAAATCGATATAGTTAAGTATACGTTCAAATATGTTCTTTTGAACAAACCTTCTGGTATTCAGTGCAATGGTTCCAGCAACTACAAGGTGTCTTTATTGCTGCAATTGGCCTACAAATTCAAGCAAATGGCTAACCCAAGCAAGCTGTCTGGTGCAAAACAGTTCCAACTAGTACAAAGATTGGATAAGTATGTCACAGGTGGCTTGATTGTATCAAGAGATCTGACCTTTACAAAGAGGATTAATGCAGCATTGAAATCAAACGGAGTTCTGAGTTATCAATTGACAAGACGATACGTTGGCTTGATCCCATTTCGTGATGATCTACCTCTAATGGAGCAAGTATCGAATTTCAAAATCGGTACCTTTGGCGATAATTACAAAGGGTTAGTGTTTCAAGATAAGTCCTTCACTGATGGATCTATAACATTCGACGTTAAAGCCTTGGAAAAGGATGAATATAAATCCAATGAGGATATGAGTCCTCGATGCATAGTAAATTATGCTGCAACCACCAAGTTTAAGTTGTTACATGAATTTAAGTATTGGCCATCGAAACAATTGAAAGAGAAGTATCCTGAGCTATTCAGATCGAAGATCATCTATCCGATAGTGCTTGAATTGCAAACCGGAAGAAAGAACCAATTAAGAGATCACATTTCTCAAGCCTTCAACATTCCATTATTGAATGATGATAAGTTTGGCGAGTTCAAGTATACCCTGCAGATCAAGGATAATCTGAATGACATTATCACGTCAGAGAGTATCCTGAAAGGTTGTGAAGATCCTAGGAATGAAGTAAAAGCCAAAAACTCTAAACTTGGAGTTACCATCAATGGCCACAGAAAAGTGACTGCTAACAACTCTAAAATAGCTCTTCCAATCAAGAAAGGAGCAGCTGCATCGAGTAAAGGCTCTAGGACTGCTAAAACGAACTCTAATATCCCGTGCTCCAACGTTAATAGTGAAATCTTTAAATCTAACCAAATCGGCCTTCATAGTGGGTACTTAAGGCTTTCCAATGAAGGTGGGATAAAAGAGTCTATTCTTTTCCCTGTTCACAGCATTAGTGACCGTGAGCTCTGGAATGGGGTTCTTGACCAAGAATCCGGTCGTTTCAACGAAGAAATTGAAGCCTTATTGGCTTCTCCAGATATGCATCCATTGCCGATTACGTGATAGTGGGCCCTGATACTCAAAAAAAAAACTGTGGTGAGTTGGTAGTGGTAAACTCAACTTGAAAATACCCCAAACCTTCTATGGTACAGTTATAAAAACATTAATAACTAGAGAGATAGTGCAAGGCTAACGTTGGATATGCTGTCAGTAAGGACACCTGAGGTTGTCAAAAAGACTAGAGCCAGTATTGCATGCAATACTTGCCGTGATAGCAAGCTCAAGTGTCTAAATACGAACTACACCAACTCAAGATGCGAGAGATGCATTCTATTGGATCTACCCTGTTCCTATACCTTAATGAAGTCCCAATTGAAGAAGAAGTCATTGTCCAAGTCCTTCAAAATAGAGAAGATCCTGCCTGGAAATTCGTCCATTTCACCAAGATCCCAAGAGGTGCTATTATCACCACCAGTACCAACATCTCTACAACCACCGTCCTCAACTTTACCCCCAGTAACTAAACCAACAGTCATATTACCAGATAAGGGTTTGTTACTCGAGGTGGCCCAGATATACTTTGAGAATCAATACAAAGGTATCTTTCCGGTCTTACATAAACCATCATTCATATCGTTCTTAAGATCATCGGACTTTGACCCTGCCACTTACCTTCATGACTATTATAATAAATTTTTCGAGCCCAATTATCGAACCTCCTTGAAATACCCTGACCCATTGGTTATTTTGGCAGTGCTTGCGTTATGTGCCAGGCTTCATCCTGTGGTACCAAAGATATACGGTGAGTTTTCAGAAGATAATTCCCCAGAAACATTCATACCAAATTTTGAAAATAGAAACTCCTTGCTAGACTATGATAATAGCAAGGACGTGAACTATGCCTCCAATGCCTCTTGCTACTTTGGATGGCATGCAAGAAATATCCTCAAGGAAGCATTTGATAGTCCAACAATTCAAAGAGTACAGGCGTTGTCGATTTTGAGTAGCCATGAGTGGGGGGAAGGAAACGTATCGCGAAGTTACTTGTATGTTGGAGTTGCAGCTAGAATGGGACTTGTATTGGGATTGGGAAATGAAGAAGATTTGATCGATAAGGATGATATCTCAAGGCTTAACGAATCCTCGAAATTTGTTTACGTTGAGAGTAAGCGCAGATCGATCTGGGCCGTATATATGATGGACCGCTGCAATGGTAGTGGCCGAAGAAGAACTGCTTGTATTAGCTTGGATGATATTGAAGTAAAACTACCTTGCTTGGAGAAAGACTTCATATTTGGTAATTACTTACAGCAATCGTTAACATTCATAGAAGCCAACGATCTAATCTATAATAGTTCAAGAAAACATGATATGGCCTTGAATAATACATCTTGCTTTGGATTTTTGATCATTTTGTTCGACACTTGGACAAAGATAGCAAAGTGGGTTGGAGAAACTGGTCGTAAGTTGGAAACCTTGCCACCATGGAATGAGAATTCAAATTATTCAATATTCACGAAGAAACTAGATACATTTCTCGAATGCTTACCTTTAAATCTCAGATTCAGTCCATTCAACCTAGAAGCACACTTGGCCGATGGGTCCGCTGCAGACTTTGCCTACTTCCATGGACTTGCATTTTTATGCAGAGTGTTTCTTAACAGAGAGTACTTTTTCTGTTCTCCAGAAGGGTTCCCTCAAGGTTGGTGGCAAAGCCAAACAAAAATATTGCTAGAGACTTTGGACAACTTGTCATACATTACGAAGTATCTTAGGCCAATTAACAAAATGGTTATTGCTCCATTCACTGGGTTTCAGGTCTTCTCCACTGCTGCAACTTGTTTGTATTTCAGTGCATATCCATCAAAGATGTTGCTCAAGTATTATATAATTGACAACGATGATCCTGCAACGACGAGTTCCAATAAAAACAATGCAAAAGTTCAGTTGGAACAGTTGCAAAAGAAGTATAGGAACATGGCGCAAGAGCAAATGGATGAATTAAAGATATGGAGGAAATACTGGGGGTTGGGAAAGGTTTGGCTTGAAACCGCAAATAACTTGAAGATTATCTTTGCCAAATTAACAGAAGCAAGATCGTTAGAAGATGACGACCTTCGCCACTCTATGCATGATTATGGTGAATCTAAGGTAACTGAGGATTATAAGCCAGAGTACATTAGTTCGAGCAGAAAGGATATGCGAATTCTGAACTTAATTACTTTTGAGGACTCTCTGCACCCACCAATTGCTGTTCAATTAAATAAGAGTTCTGAGATGAAAAATCAACTAAAAACGAAGGCAAATGGCAAATCAGTGACACCTGGTTCCGAGACGTATTCCGACATTTCGTCGTTGAACTCGCCATCTTTAGATTTCATCAATAATTTTGATTTGTCTAATTTCTTTCCAAGTTGGAATGAATGATACAAAGGGTATATATTATAGACTTTATTTATTGTATTTATTCAGTTCATAAGATACCTGGTGTTTCAAATGCATAGAATGATACAAAGGATTATGTTAATAATTCATATATTATTTATTCCACAAATAAACTACAAGCAGAAGAGTCTTCTCCAAGTGAAATACGATTGCATGTAGCTTAATGGAAGAGTCTTTTCGTCTTTGGCTGAGTAGGGGATTACTTCTTTTGCTGAGAATGTAATTGGAGACGAGGCAAGTAAGTCTTTACCGTCATACGCCTTTACCAAGACCTGATCGAAAGACTTACCTTTAATAGTGAATGAAGTTTCAAATCCAGTTCTTTCCTTCTCACCGATTTTGGTATATTCTCCCAGAGCTGAAATACCATAGAATTCCCAAGTTGTAGTTCTTGTGTCACCATTCCAACTAACATAGATAGTGGAGTCCCCATCATCGTTGTATTCATTCAAGACAGCAATGGTTTCATTTGGCTCACCAACCCATTCGTACTTGAAAGCACGGTAATTCTGCTTTTCAGCAGCTTCTGGGCCTGAATCAACAAAGGCATGGAAGATTGGCTCTCCGTTCTTGTTGAATTCAGTGACAGCACCAACAGAACCCCAACCAGTCACAACATTACCATTGTCCAATAACTGGGTGGATCCTTGAGACTTGGAAAGCAATTTGTATGGCAGAGCACCCTTGAAAAGTTGTCTAACTTCCCAAGTCTTGGTATTAACCTCGATAATCTGACTACTTGAATATTTGCCATAATGATCAAGCGAATCACCATTGTTTTCAGTACCATAAGCAGAGTTATCAAAGAAAGAAATGACTTGAATATTCTTGTCTTTAGATGTAGAAATGAACCGGGCATGGTGTTGGAAGGAAAAGGTCACATTACTACCAACGGACTTGAAATCTGAGTTTGTAACACCAGGGATACCTCCAAGTTTCCAGATGATCTCACCAGTTTTACCGTTGATTTTATAGATTGAGGAAACATGTCTTGCGGAAATCACATAATCACCATCTTCATCCTTGTCAGCAGAATTGATATGGAAAAAGTCCCAAGCATCGCCCGAACTTTTTCCAAAGCCACCAAGACCCTTATCAAGAGAAAAAGCAGATTCATTTAAAGGAATATGGTCCGCAGCAGACCATTCAAACAATAATTCGCCTGTTTGCAAGTCCAATTCCTGGAATCTAGAATCCAAAACCCATTGTTGGTCCTTCTTTCCACCAACCGCAGTCAAATCGGTAGGGAACGCATGATAAATGGTGGCCAAGCCAGTTTTGCCGTTCTTGACGTGGAATTCGTGTTTGTCAATCACCTCATGGCCACCACCTCTGATCTCCTTGATAGTTTCGTAATGTTTATTTAAAAACGTAACATGGCCATGGCCATGGCCCTTTCTTGCGTTGTGGGTACCTTCGAACGAAAACAATACATCTTCACCATTCAAGCTGCTCTTTTGGAAGTTCGCCCCCCAAATGGAAAAGTAGCCAAAGCCAGACCAAACCAATTCACCGGTGTCGGTAAAAATGTAAGCCCCACCGGTTGACTCGGTGGTACTTGTTTGGTATGTACCAACACCGTATGGTGCAATGAACAAATAGCCGGGAGCAGTATCCTTTGCAGGGATAGTAATGTTCAAGACAGGAGGGGACAACTCGGGTCTTGACTTGTAAACCCAATTGGCAGCAGCAAGAGAAACGAAAAATGCAGCAAGAATATGTTTCATAGTGTAAAGCATTAATTGATATCTTGTGTTAAGGTTGCAAATTCCAGTCTCCATTTATAATATTTCATTTGTGTCACGTTATGCGAAAACGAAAACGGAACTGTGGCTGCAAAATTATGCACCACATTTTTGTAATTAATTTTTGCGACATCCGGAAATATTTGCAGCAACACCAGAGGGTGGTGGCTAAAGAGGAGGGTCACCACAGGTAGGGGTCCACAGGCACCACAGATATAAGACAAGGATAGTCCGAACCGATTGTTGGACCGAACCGAAGCTATGGCAATGATATATGTGACGTCTGTACCAGTTGTGGTCAAAGCACTGCTTCCTGAATAGGATGTATGAGGTCTTAAAGTGGAACGTGAAAAATGAGAATTAATTGAGTCAATGAGCATGCGCTTAGATATCCAATCAATAAACAGCAAAAAAGATTAACGAAGTTTAATAGGAATACATTTATTAGGGGATACAAATAGAGGAGTTATTATTGCTCAAACATGAAAGTAAAGGGCTCTAGAGAGATTAAGCATTAAGGCATTTAGTTCCGGGTTTTCACTTTTGTCAAGTCTCTCAAAATACAGAAAACCAACCCAACAGTACAACATAAACAGGAGAATAGTTGGGCCATTCTAATGGCTTCTTCGTAGTCGATCAAGACGATTTCTTGGATATTGGCTGGGAGTGAGTAGATTGAATCTGTTGACTTGCTGATTTTCAGTAAAATCCTGGCAATTTGGTTGGCATTTAGATCCGTTAATTTACCCAAGTCAATCTTGACCTTGTACTTCAAATAAGCCTGGATGATCGAAGATACAGCAGAAACACCCCAAACACCTCCAATACTTCTCATCAAGTAAATGGTTGAAGTCGAAGTTGCTTGGTATTCGTTGCCATATGCAAAGATGAATGAAAATAAACTGCTTGGGTATGCCATACCTTGTCCAATATTTGCGGGCATAAGCAACAAATCAATAACCCACGACGACAAATTGGGGCTTACCAAAAGCGCCAAATAGTTACCAACGGTCATTGCCAAAGTACCAAAGAACACCAATCTCTTCAAACAGCCGTACTTATTCATTATTACTCCTGTAATAACCCCACCGATAGGAGTGGAAAGCGAAGGCACGGCCAATCTAAGCCCAGCTCTCGAAGGCGTATCATGTAAGACTATTTGAAACAATAGTGGTAACGTAAACAAGTAGGCAAAGGCAGTCAAGCCAATAAAGAAGTTCTGGCCTAGCAAGAAGAACGAAAAAAAGTTCTTATACCTCTTTATTGGGATTATTGGGTTCGCTGATTCTGTATTGTATTCAACATGAATGAATAATGCGCCAAGTCCAAAGCCAACGAGCCCAAGAGCTATAATTTTAGGGTTGTCCCAACGGTACTCCAAGCCCAAGGTCAAAAAGAAAATCTGCAATGTAAGAGCCACAACTAGAATAATTGACCCCTTGACGTCGATTTTTTTTATAATTGATGAATGCCAAATTCCAATATCGTGGCTCTCAAAACCAGGTTTGTCCTTGATGAATTTGTAGCCAACGAAGATGCTAAGCAAGGAAGGGGGGATCTGGCAGTAGAAGCACCAACGCCAACCAAACTTTGAAGCGATGACACCTCCAAACGAAGCACCAGAGACAGCACCCATGCCAACGAGTATATTTTGGATGGCTTGAAAAAGTCCTCTTTTTCTTGGTGTAATTATATCTGAATTCACGATTGTGGACAAGGTGATAAGTCCACCGCCTCCAAGACCTGTAATAGCTCTCATTATGTTCAATGTTAATATATCACCAGCCAATGCACAACCTAAACAGCCAAGACCAAACATTAGCAGTGCAAAAAAACAGCATTTTCTTCTTCCAATAACATCTGAAAATGAACCGTATAACGGCTGGAAGGCAGTGGTTGTAATTAAGTAGGAGGTAGTGATCCAAGCAGCTAAATTGGTAGAATTAAACTCGTTTCCAATGGTAGTATAAATGGAAGCAGTAACCGTCGAGTCAAACCCCGACAAGAACACGTTTGAAAGCAATGCCACCTCAATCCATATGAAGTTGGGGGAATTGGAGAACGCTTCGGATTTGTGTCCAAGTAAGAGTTCTTCCTCAGTTACTTGAGCTGGAGACTTCAAGGGTGCGATATCGCCATTCAGTTCGATAACAGCACGCTCCTCGAGGTCATTATAGCTAACATCAACGTATGATAATGCGGGAGCTTCGTCTGTCGTGTCAAACATTAGTGAAGTAAAAATACTTCAAAAATGCTTAGCCCTAAAGATATTCAATGGTATTTATATAATTTCGATAATGCTTGATTCTCAAGAAATTTTCTCACTACTTAATTAGCCATTTGGCATAGCGACTCCGGAAGCACCCCTAGAAAGCCATTACGAAAATTCAGCACGGCTAAACAATAGGAGTACATGAGATCCTTTGAGCTTTAATATAAATTCTTCCCGACTATCCCTTTCCCCAGCGAGCGAGAATATTCCCAGCAGGGTCCTACTGTCGGTGTGTACATTAATGCCAATCTAATGAGAAATGTTCCATTGACCCTCTACTAAAGCTTGTTTCAACAATAAGAAGTCAATTTCTAACTGTATACCCTAGTGCTAAGGGCAATTTGTAAACCCAGTCCAGCTCGCCTCCATCTCCCGCACCACGCAGCCTAGGTACTGTAAATGTCAACCATCCTTGGTATGTAGGCGGGGAGCACGACGGATCATAACTAGAGTGTGGAGTGTGGACTTTGTCTACTCCTTGATCCAGGGCCTTATCATCAAGCCAGTCTCGATTGGTGCTTTCGTGCACCTACCATAATTTGTTTGAGTGTATGCGGTAAAAATCAGAAAAGTATTGCTTGGTTTATCATTCAAGGTCTTTAGCAAGAAGAAGATGAGCGAAACACAACTATTGTACGGGATAACCTTGAACATCCCCTTTGAGAGCGAGAGACAGGCATTGATAGCACGCAACTCGTTATCCCCGGACCCTATACTAAAGGCAAGTGAATTGAAGGTCAACTATAGTTGTAACGATAATCAATTGATTTGCAAGTTCGAAGGATTGAGCGACAGGATCATCAGAGTCGCCGTGAGCAGTGTTATAGACAACATCAAGACCATCATAGAATGCATGGATGACTTTGATGGCCAGGAAGACGTATTGTTCTCCGAGAAATAACGCTACAACTATAACTTTAATATAGACATAATGAATAATGATGGACCCCGAGTTTCACACTTTATGCGTTGGATTTTCCACGCATCCCAGTAGTTTTTTTTTACAGTTTGAGTTCCGCATCTTGGAATACGCATCAATGAAGACGAAAAATCACACCAAGTCTTGAGGTGGTGCAACTACTCTTTACATAGTCAAATATGATTGGTGGCGTACGATTAGCCAGACTCAATCCTGGAGTAGTCGTTCAAAAGAGAACCCTTTTCAAGAATATAAAAGTGCAATCAAAGAAGAAACTACAAGACCTCAACAACAAGAAAACGAGCTCAGAAGAGTTCCACCATGAGTACTCCATACGACCAGATACATTTGCTTTCAAAGTATCAGCAGCCAATGAAGTATCACGGTCATTGGTGAAGAGAGACCCTTTGAAGGAAGCCGTAGATCATAAATCAAAACCACACCCCATGCAGAAAATACATTCCCATAATGGAGAAGAGGAGTTGGATACCTTCAATTTGATTAAGTTCATCTATAGACATGCCACCAATTATCCTTTTGACCTCAAATCCCCTCAAGAGGTATTTAATGAATATCCTCGAACTAGCTCGTCCAAATTGGCCAGATTTAAACATAGGCCCAAGAAAGTTAAGATGTTGGTATCTGATTTCATTGAAGATTCCTTGTACAATCCGAACTATGGATACTTCTCCAAAGAGGTTGAGATCTTCAAGCCTGAAAAGCCGTTTGATTACAATAACATTAATGATATCGATGATTTCATGGATCACTGGCAAAAGTCTTACGCAAGATACGACGAGGGAATGATGGACCCAGTGGTCAATAAAGCCCAGGAACAAGTGAACGATTTGATGGTTGAAAAGCAAGATCAAATAAAGTCCAAATTTGCAACTCGAGCAAAGAAGCTACAAAGTGAAGAGCTACAGACCGTCAATAGTGAGATTCCAAAGAAAAGATCGCTACAATTATGGCATACCCCCACTGAATTATTCCAACCATACTATGGAGAGGCTTTGGCCCGTTATTTGTTAGTGAATTACAAATTAAATGGCTCGTACCCTTATGATGACTTGATTATATACGAAATGGGTGGCGGTAATGGTACCTTAATGTGCAACATATTGAATTTCATCAAAACAAATGAACCGGACGTTTATTTAAGAACGAAGTACAAGATCATTGAAATCTCATCGCAGTTGGCTGAGAAACAATTGAATAATGCTTTGAACTCAAAATTGGTGGAACAAGGTTTGGATACCAGGAAGTTGGAAATCATCAACAAGTCCATTTTCCAATGGGAAAAAGTTGTGAACGAACCATGCTTCTTCATTGCGTTAGAGGTATTTGATAACTTTGCTCACGATTTGATAAGATACGATAACGTAACGGGCCAACCATATGAGGGGCAAGTGTTGGTTGACCTTCATGGAGATTTCTATGAGTTCTTCACACCAGAGTTAAGTTATTACTCCAACGCATTCCTACAATTGAGAGAAAATGGGAAATATCCAATTTTGAAAAATTCAAATAAATTACCTGGGAAGATTGAAACATTGAAGAGTGTAATACCTCTTTTCACAGATAAAGATCTCATTCACCCATTGCATCATTCGTCATACAAACTTCGATTCAAGAATTCTATTTTACCGTTCAAGGATGATTTAACCCCCGGTGAATTCATTCCAACGAGGTTATTGCAATTTTTCCAAATTTTGAAACATAGGTTCCCAAATCACTCGTTAATTACTTCAGACTTCAATTCATTGCCCAAAACCATAGGTGGTTATCATAAAGGTCCTGTAGTGCAAACAGTTCTTCAGGATAAAATGATTGATGTGAGCACTTACATGTGCTTCCAAGGATACTTCGACATCATGTTTCCTACTGATTTTCAAGTTGCCAGTGATTTGTACAAGCAGGTTACTGGTAAAGTTCCAAAAGTAGAAACTCATAAGGAATTCCTCGAACAATGGGCTGACATCGATATAACAACAACAAATGCAGGAGAGAATCCAATGCTAGACTTCTACCAAAACGTTAGCTTCATGGTTAGTAAGTAATATCTATTCCAGCCACAAACATGTTTATAGAATAAAATGTGTATTAAAGAAGAATATTGAAGAAGAGAACAAATGCATTAAAGAGAAGTAAAGGATAAAACCAATCAATAGTTTCCATAAATTACCAAACCTGTGACCTTTTCCAAGCCATCGATGGCAAGCGAGCTGGTGTGAGCTAGTGTTTTTGTTAAAACTTTCAAGTAGAACTCGTAATCTCTGAAGAAAGACCATTTTTTTAATGAATTCAAGCAGTTCATTAAATATTTGATGGTGGATTCAGTTGCAGAATCGCTAATTTCAGGGGTCAACTTAGCATCCACAATGGTAGAGTTTGGATCCCAATCTTGGACGTAAAACATTGGAAGAACTGTCTTCTTACCTGAAGAAGCTAAAATACCTATTCCAATACCCACGGTGAAACTGCAGACCAACCAAAAGTTCGAGGTAAATGAAACATTCGGCCCATCATCGATATTGACTTGATTCTCAATCAAAAGTAGCTCTTTTCCTTTTAGTTTTAAACTAGTTAGTACTTTTTTAGACACGGAATATAAGATATTCCAGTGATGAAACCTTTGTGAGATTCTTAATGGATCCTCAAAACTACTTGACGCATGCAAGTCCAGCTTGAAATGCTTTTCAATTGATTTATAGTTTGGCTTCTTCCTTGAAATCAAGCTTGAGTACATTGTTCTGGATCTATTGCCAGGTTTGAAGGTATTACTTTTTGCAGCCAATGTTAAGCTTAAGTTCTTATCTTTTCTTGAAAGCTGTGAACAGAATTCTGAATGATCCGACAGGCTAACTTCAAGTTCGATAAAGCTCTTTAGTTTGTTTACAAGCTTTTCTTGCTTTAAAGATGAGGTTTTCCAAATCTGGTATGGCTTCAAATTATTTATCAAATCAAATAGATTGATAAAATAATTCACTGTCATCATGTTTATTATGGTTAATTTTGGTAGACTTGAATCTTCTGTTTCAACAGCAGGATTACTTCCTTTGAAGATACGAGACAAATAATCAACCAAAACTTTGGATCCATCATTGACAATAAAGACCAAGTCCGAGTTTTTCACTATTGAGGAACCTAGTTTTAAAGATTTTCCGCTGTCAGAGGCATTGAAGTGACTAATGTTTATAATTCCATAATCCAAATCTGTTTCGATGTCTTTGATCAATTGATTTGTTTCAAATTGATAAGACAGATGAGAGCTCAATACGGATATTTGGAAGGGTTTTGAGTTAAAGGAGTTTAAGCACGGAATATTATCAGAAACAGACATGATGGGCATGACGAACGAGATGCTTGGACTTCTTTTGCAGTATTGATCGTAATCTTCAGTATCTTCCTCATCTGTTTCAAAGATCATTATTTTGGAAGGAACAACAACTGTGGAGTCTTTAACAGCATCAACTTCTTCATCGGTGGTTATCGATAAGATAGAAGAAGTTTGCGGAGTGGGGTTCTTTGATAAATTATGTCTTAATTGTGACCTTGAGTTAGGTCTTGATTGCTGGAACGGGGAACCAGGTCGAATCGAAACACTCCTTGGCGATTCTATGTATGAATTCAATTCACTACCGCCAATAGCTTGCCAAGAGGACATGGAAAAGTCCAAGTCCGGGCTGAATCTAGGGGAGTCGATTTGGATCAACTTTTTAGTGGCAAACCTTGCCGTTGATTGCATCTCCGGAGTAGACACGGTCTCATCTTTTACGTGATCATCAAGGTCTGGATTATTCAAGGCATTATAGATCGACAGATGGGAGCTGAGCAATTGCTTAAGGGTTCCATCGTTATTTGACGCCGTTTTTTCAAGTTCATGGCCAAGGTCGAGATTAGCATTCATGTTTAATAGGAACAACGTATGGGAGTCTGTAAAGAAGAAGCACGTATAAAGATTGTGTTTATAATTAAAGGGGGGAACACACAAAAAAAATGATGGTGCCAAAAGAAGGGGGGAAGATTCTTGATTGGAAATTTAGTGATGGGGCGAGAGACGGTTGCTCAACTAACTGGTGATGTGGCATAGTGCTGGAGTGGCAGGTGGTTAGTGGATTGTGGGCTGGATACCATGGTTCTTAGTTCACTGTTGTTAGCCAAGGATCGTGAAAAGGATCTGAGGCTTGGATACGCGTGGCTGAGTGTGTGAGCTTGTTGTTTGGGTTGATACGCGACTTTCACGTCTACAATGGAACTACTATTTTGGAGTGACGGATTTGGGAAGTTAAGAGTGAATACTTGTTTTAGGCGAGGGGTAGAGATAGTGTGATGGGGCTAAGGTGCGAGATAAAGAATTGGTAGCGCATGCTTTTTGATGTGAGGTTTTTGCAGCCAGTGGAGGGAGGAAACTGAAGAGGAGACTGAAGAGGAGACTGAAGAGGAGACTGAAGAGGAGACTGAAGAGGAGACTGAAGAGGAGACTGAAGAGGAGACTGAAGAGGAGACTGAAGAGGAGGCTTGGTAGGAAACTGAAGAGGAGACTGAAGAGGAGGCTTGGTAGGAAACTGAAGAGGAGACTGAAGAGGAGGCTTGGTAGGAAACTGAAGAGGAGACTGAAGAGGAGGCTTGGTAGGAAACTGAAGAGGAGACTGAAGAGGAGGCTTGGTAGGAAACTGAAGAGGAGACTGAAGAGGAGGCTGATGAGAAGGCTGATGAGGAGGCTGATGAGTCAGGAATAGAAGACAGAGTAGAAAGATAAAGTATTTAGTGTGAATTACATTTCACGAATGTGAAATTGCTCTCAACTGCTTGCCGTTCCCACCAGTACTGGAATTGCTCTGATTACCACTACTTCCATCGAATTAAAGATCCCAGGTGCTGACTTTTACCGAGAAAGTGGTATTAATTTCAATTACGTGTATCAACTAAACTAAGCTCTCCCATCTACATTCAACTGATTAGTGACAATGCACTTAATGTTTTAGTTAGTCTGGTAAATGATGCTGAAGTAGTCGTTGCTTGATCAGTATTGGTTGGAGTGACGACAGTGGTTGGCTTTGCAGTTGCCAAGGTTGAAGAAACAGCTTCGAAATATCACACTTAGAGCAATGGGAGATCCAGCGCTATTTGAACATGAAGAGGTCAACTTGATAGTTGTATCAATCCAGACAAGCGTAGAAAGAATCAGCGCGATGGGGAAAATAATAATTACGGAGTGAGAAGCCTTTATAATGGGTATCGGATTCGTCATGTGAATCAGCTGACAGGTCAATGTACGTCTTGCTCTTAATGTCATACAAAGAACTGATATCTATCAATTCAAAGGTAATTGATCACCCCCAGCTTAACAATGACAAAGTCCCATCGGAGGAACCAATGGTTCACTAGTATCTCTAAAACCAGAAGTTGAGAGATTTCACGGCTCATGAAATATGCATGGGATTTGCACCCATTGGTACATCAAAGGTATTTTTAGAATTGACACATTTTGTCCAACTTTGACGTAAAATCTATAAAATACGCTAAATGAACGATATCATATAAAATTTGTCCGGTGATTGTTACACTACAATACTAAGTGAATAAACACTCTAATATAAGTTGATCATTAACTTTTTGCTTAGGCACAACAAGTTTTTCCGATATAAGCTATCAATATCTGGTGCTTATCAATATACAATAAAATTATCACAACTGATATGAATGAGATTTGAGGGAGATGCTACTTTGCAAAAACAGAAGATCATCATTCAGTAATGCAACAGAGTTTTATTTACTTCGCGGCAAAAGTAGGTACATTCTCCATCAGATGGCATTAGTAACTAAGGCATAAATCTATGAATTGCAATTGGGTAGCTATTTTTATAACTTTTCGCAGAAGATCACAACCTTAGTCTGTATAAGGACATCTAGCTGGGGCTTTTTGGTACTTTCACAAACTGTATGGCTAATCAAGTACCTATTTAGAGTACTCTTTTACGTGGACTAGTTTTGATTCACTAACCTTAGAAGCAACCGAGCAGTGCTAGAGTTACCTATGATCAAAGAGTTGTCCAAAGGTTCTTATGAAAAGACCACCTGTCAGGCAGGGTTGTACGGCTTTCGGTGTGTGCTGATTACTTAGATCTTCAGACTATGAATTGTAACCCTAACTTCAATACATACGTTTTAGATGTTTTAACGATTCTACAATAAATCTGTTTGCGGTATGCACATCCTGAGAAGGTAAAGTCGCCGGTTTCGCATCGAACCTTAATTAGATTTTGGCCACGGAGTTAATGATAGTGCTAAGCAGATGTAAGCAGATGGAAGCAATGAAGGAGATAATCTTGCAATCGAACATTCGGCAAAGGATCAGGCTCACTATTTGTGGATAACGTAGTCTGAACTGGATACTGAAGAAACAAAGGCTCTACTTACTCACTGCTATATTCAAATCCCTGCAAACTTTTGATGTCTAAGATCATCAGTGAACTCCAGGTTCATGTGCTTTATGAACCCTTATCTTGATACAGATTCCAAAGCAACAACATGTGTATTTGGTCCGACTCGACTATCAATGGAAATTTGAACAACCTCAACGTTCTTTGACCTACACACTTGAAAGTGGTACTTGCTATGGCAATTAGAAAGATAAGAATTTGCTATCTTGCTTTCATAGTATGCCACTGGAAACCAATCAAACACTTAAGCACTTAAGAACTGAAAATTTCTTGGCAAGATCTTTGAAATAACAACTTCTTTCCCCACTCATTGAACTGCTTCCCCAATTATTAAACTGCTTCCCCAATTATTAAACTGCTTCCCCAATTATTGCACTACTTCCCCAATTATTGCACTACTTCCCCCAATAGTATAAGCAAATGAGTTGATTAACTCGTTGAATAAATAAGATCTAAATAATGTGATTTCAAAGTCAATGCTCGAACTCGCAACCAATAATGTTTCTAATGCTTGGAAATCAACTGTATGATATATAATTAACATTAAAGAAACACCAATAACTAACAATGTATCACCAACTCTATTTGATAGTACTGTTGATAATGCTGATTGCATAGCTGCCATACGAGAATTTCAGCCTGCCAGCCCCGAGCATTTCTTGCATGCAAACGCCCGGATATTTGCCTCATTAAGAATTGAAAGGGTTCAATAGGGGTCCCTGTGAAGCGGGCACATAATCATTCTCTTAGTTTAAATTATTCTATAATACAACATCCTCATCCACTTTTATTGTAAAACAGGATCCCCAAAACAGTCAATTGAACTAAGACCTTCGTTCACGAAAGATTCTCTTACAAATATCAATAACTTGATAACATGGGCAATTACACACCTCCGTACAAGACCTCAGGGGAATGGCTTCAAACAATGAGTGGATTCTTCCCCCGTAAACCTACTTTCACGGAAAAGGATTATCCACCTTTGGATGGCAAAGTGGTGTTGATTACAGGGGCTAATACTGGTGTTGGATATGAAGTAGCAAAATCATTGGCCGCTCTGACGAATGCAAAGGTCTACATCTTTGCAAGAAGTGAACAAAAGACATTGGATGCCATTAAAAGAATTGAGGTTGAGGTTGCTCTGGAGTACAACAAGTCTCCTATCAATAAGATCGAGTTCATTCAGGTAGATCTTTCAGATTTGACCACAATCAAGCCTGCAGTTGAGAAATTCCTCTCGATTGAGCAAAGATTGGATATTGCAATCCTCAATGCCGGTGTAATGCATCCTCCTTGGGGTAGCAAGACGGCACAAGGTCACGAATTGCAATTGGGTACAAATGTTATTGGCCATCACTTGTTACAAAAATTGCTTGACCCTCTATTCATAAAGACAGCA